>PDGT01000005.1:6669112-6700476 GCA_003671415.1 Megathymus violae | reverse complement strand
ACCGTCGGTACTACTCAACACTTAGCAACAACAACAGAGTTGTACAACAGATCCTAGCTGAAGAACAGGGGTTATGACAGGACTCCATGGTGATTCATCCATGCTGGGGTTAGTGCATCTCTGCTGTGAAATGTTATATGTTTCATTTATAATTAATGTTAAAAGTGAAATCTTGAAAAGACGTCACTCTACTAGAATAAACAGGTATACGTCCGCGGAGATGTCTGACCACGATGCGCCAACAATGTTGTTCATCTCCGACATAAAATAATAACAAAAAGATGACATGGCTTAGTGTGCCCGAATATGCTTTAATGTTATGTAAACAATGTCCTTAAACTGGCTCTCCGGCTCGTAGGAACATGTATAAAATGTGGTTGTGGATACGCGGCGCCCGAGTGGCTGCTGGGGTAAATTACTGGTTTTTGTAAAACTAAAACTACTTATGTAAGTAATGATCGCGCATCAGATATGCTACCATGCGAAAATGCATAATCGCTGAACTGTTCGGTATCACTCCGAACATACTTACTTCTTGAATTGAAATCCCAGCCACATTAAAATTGTAACATTAAACCTAATACAAAGCCTTATCTATTGTAATGCTATAATGCTGTATATCTACAACTAGCGGGCTGCCCCGGCTTCGCACGGGTGTACTTTTATTTTTAAACATTTTGAATATATAAAGGATAAAAAGCAATTTTTTTTACACCTTGGTTCACGTTACCAAAGTTTTAGCAAAGATCCCTTATTTTTCTAGTAACAAATATAGCCTATGTTACTCAGGAATAATGTAGCATTCTAATGGTAAAATAATTTTTAAAATCGGTTCAGTAGTTTTTGAGTTTATTTGTTACAAACACACAAAAATACAAAGGTTTCCTCTTTATAATATTAGTATAGATGTAAACCTATAATAATATAAATATATTTAAAATTATATTATCATTAGTTAATAGGTGCTTTGTATGGTTTGGTTGGCTAAAAAATATCAACCCACCAACGAATTCAGTTTTGTAATGAAAATGAGGCGTTCCATCTTTATCCTCTGGAGCAATGTGTTGCATAGGACTGGTCTTTAAAAAAGCTATACAACTGTTGGAAGTCCAAGAAATACTGAGATACAAATGTCTATGGGTTGTGACTGTCCTGGGATAGACCGGAAGGAACGGTTGTTCTTGGCGCCAGGTGGCGTAGGCCAAATGCGAAAAACAAGTAAAAATTACAATTTTGCTGGCGCTTTTTATATAGCGAATAGGCACCTTCGTATACTTAAAGAAGCAGTAGTAAAATAATTAGAGTTACTTAAATTAATTTCAATTCAACAAATGCTGATGTTTGATGTTGCACAGGTGATTATCGATAATTTGATAATTACAATTGATTTAACATAAGAACGAAATATATGCAACCGAATAATATAAGGGCGCTCAAAGACTACCTCTCAACTATCATGATATAGGGCCTAGGACCCGTGCAGTGCAAGAGTCACGTAATAAATAGTATGCCCCTTTGTTACCAATGAAATAAATGAAATTTTAAAAGTATTTCATTAAATAACAATTTGTTAATAATGTCTTTTTTCCACTGACAGATTCTCAAACATCGCTTAATGATGATTCGGATAGCTTTTCGGGTGAAGTGGACTTCAATCGTACCAGGTGAGATTATTCTTATTCAATGTGATAATATTGCTTCAATCAACATAAAGTTTTTTTAAACTCAAAGAACATTACTAACGTAAATGTTTACATTTCAGGAATGCAGTAGATGGGCATAATCAAGAATTATGTGGTCTTACTGACTCTTCAAATGGAAAATCATTAGAAGACTCCCTGCAATCAAATAAAATTAACTAAATAGTATACCCTATTTTTACATGATTGCACTAATTATGGTACCTATTACAATACTTGCTTTAACCATCAGTTTTTAAAGAATAATATATCTTATTCTAGTCTTTAAATTATTGTGTTTAAAAGTAATTAAACTTCTTTACTAACTTAGACCAACAAAATCATAAACAACATTAATGAAAATATTCTATGAACATTTTGTAAGGACGATATCTAATGAGAAAGTTATTTTCTCTATATACTTTTAAGTATGCAAAGCTTGTGTCAGTCGTACATGTGTGACAAAATGCATAGTTTGTAGGGATACAGTCTTAGTTGTTTTCATTATTGTTAGGTCTTGGAAGAACTTATGAACTTTCGATGCTATGCCCTCCTATTGAGTATATTTTTTAACAGTGGACATCATTTAATCAGAGGTTAAAGTATACATTATGATTCCATGATTTTTAAAGCAAATAAGCTTAATTATCAGCATTACGTCTACGTGTCTGATAATACGACATTATTCATTATTATGGTATAAGTATGGTATCCATCAATTCTGGACGGTCACTAAGTCAAGTTGTTGACAAAGTTACGCAATAGCGCAGTAAGTTATAAATATCCCCTAAACCAATGTAAAAATTACAAACATAGTAGAATAATATTTATGTTATAATTATGTAACAGAAGTCACAGATAACATTTTACAAAAAATATATTTACATAAAAGATTAAAATTATTTATCTCCAACTTAATTTATTTTGACCCACAAGCCTCAAGCCAAATATTACATGTTCATCACGTTTTTATTTACATTTTGAAGGACAAGAGTAAAATATTCATAATACAAATGTCTGTTTATTTTGCGTTAATTTTCTTGCTTGTGGTATATAAGACTCAATTTTTTAAAAATGCATCAATTGAATGTATGACTTTATTTTTCAGAGTTGAGTACGTTAAATAGTTAAATTTTTAAGTAATTTTTTTCTTGTGTATTTTATAATCATTTCATATCTATTTATATCGGTCGTATGTATATTGTTGAATTACCTAATTTAAAATAAAATACTTTTAACATCAATTCTTTTTTTTACCTGTTAACAGTATTAAAAAAGGCTACTGTTGTCCTGTTTCTATGTTTCGTTCTTATGAACATGTGTACTTTGTAATGTAATAAATTTTCATCTGGTTTTTGCCGTAAATTAATGAATTCCCGAAGGCATTGTGTGTTTTGGGTTCAGTTGTCCCCTGGTTTTTTTTTCCCTTGGGTCCAGTTTGATAGTTGGTTTGACGAGAGATTGTTGATGCTACTATAAGCTGGAAGTAGTAGCTTCTCGAATTGAGTGACAACCGTGTACCAAAGTAAATCCATGGATGGACTACGCATCTGTCACTATTTATTTTGTGACAACCTTTGTATCTGGGAAAATAATTATAACTTTAAAAATGTACTGATTTCTTTTTTTTGCTTTTTTTTTGTGTGTTCTGGGTTCAGTTGTCCCCTTGTAACAATCCCCGAGGTTTAGCGCTTATGTTTACTTTTGTTGTTTTTGACATCTTATGTGTGTTACTATGCGTATCTCATGTGGACGTTTGTTTTATTTTGTATATTTTTAGTCTTCAAACTCGTTGGTTAAATTAGCCGAAAACATCATAGTGCGGCACGACACTGTACTATACACAACCATGAAGGCGCTGGGCCACACATTAATGTGCTTGTAACCTTAAATTGTGAAAAAAGTAGAATAGAATAATAGATATAATAATTATTATGAAGATGAGTAGACATCAAGATGTCAGAAATCATATCATGGGTATAGTAAAAACATTAGATGATTGAACGTAGCGGACACTTAGTTTTATAAATATGTTTAACATATATAATCAGAAAAATAACGATTTCCCAAATATTATTGAAAAATATTTGTAAGGAGCGCTATTTATTTATTCGGTTAAAGCGCTATTTGTTTCATATTATTATAAAACGTCTAGTGATATCACAGAATTGATGTAACATTTATATTCATAATGAGATTTATTTATTTACTATGGAAATTTTATTATTGTGGTCAAGTCAAGCTGACTTTAGCTTACGTTTTGACAATTAATGTCAATCACTTTTGGTCATTTGTGTGATAAACAACGTTATAAAGGTCAACGTCCACTTTTTAAGATTTGCAAGTCTAGTCAAAGATGAAAGTCTAGAAGTTTGTTTTGATACTTTTATTACGCGATTCACAACTTTGTACGTATTGTTTTCAGTATAAGATGTCCAATCTATACTAGTTTTATTCCAAGTTTGACAATTTTTTTTTCAAGTTAGCAAACAAAACTTTAAAACAGTGCCTGTCAAGAAAATCAAGATCGTGTGAACCGGTTTTTAACAATCTTGATATAGTTATAGATAGACAGCAGGTAATTCATATTGAAATCAACCACTTGCATACCTACCAATACTAACTGCCTGTGGAAGTCCTTTCACTTTACAACACTGAACAATTTTACTGTTTTCTTCGTATCGTAACAAAAGTGAATGCAGATTCATGTCTAACTATAGCCGAGTACAAAAGTCCATCCACAACACTCAAGTAAGTTTTATTGTGAACTATTACTGCAACTAAAATATGTGCCATATGGTATAAAGAAATTTAAATTTTTGTGAGTTATTTTATTGCAATGGGTTATTAATTTACAACTGCAAATGAATTGTTTGCTTTCACTGGATTCAAATCGTTTTTAATACTTAAAATATGATTTTTGGTTTTGTTTTTTTTTTTTGAGACAGAATTTAATACAGTTCTTGCTATTAATACATATAATTTATTTACAATTGCATAAGGAAATTTGCAACTAATAACATATATTTGAAATAAGTTTACTTCATTTGTAATATCCTTATTATATATGACTTTTGTAACTACAGCTTATTGTCTGTGCTAAACATAATGTGGACTGTGTGCCTGTTTACAACTTACAGACATATTAAAATTATAATTTTAAACAGAAGCTATTTATGGTATAATTATGATTTCAGGATCCAAACATGTTGCAAGGGATTAAGACAGTAAGTTAATGAAATTAATAGCTTAACTAAATAATAATACTAATAACTAAAGAGTGTTTTTTTGCCTAATGTAATCATTCATATTTATTATGTTTATCTTCTTGTTACCAATATCGTTTCAATAAAAGGAATTATATTGTTCCAGTGCACCAGCAGGGGTTTTCTGTTGGAACCTTATATAAGTTCTTTTCAACTTGTCTGTAATTATACATCTGTTAAGCCGGCTGTAAATGTTCAGACTTTACCAAGATTGCCTGTTCCCAAATTAGATGATACTCTCAATAAGTATCTAAAAACTGTACGACCATTTCTGAATGATGAAGAATTTTCAGTTACGTCCAATCTTGTCAAAGACTTTATGAAAGATGGAGGAGTGGGAAAGAAATTACAGGTATATTTATAATGTGATATAAGGGGTTCCACTCATCTTTGAGTGAAATCTGATCTCCCTATCTTATGGTATACACTACTGTACAAGAAATGAAGCTACAGCATACAATTCTTCCTGAAAGGTTGCTTTGCTCTGTACTACCTAATTATTCCCATTGAAACCTAAGTGTAGTGGTAGGTTTGTTTACCTTTCGGACTAGTTACCTTATTATACTTTTAGGATAAACTGTGAATTAGTTTTTGCTTGTTCAGAGAGACAGTAATTAATAGGTGGGTCCTCTGCTTTCGTCTTAGCCAGCAGTGGTTTAGTATTTACTTTGACAAAAAATAAAATAAAAAAATTAATTTATTTATATTCTACAAATGTTGAAATAGTTTCTAATTTATATTTAGATAGATGCTTAAAAGAGTCCTAACTATTGGGAAATATACAATAAATGTTAAGGTTCCTAAAAGGAAAGCAATATTATTAAATTTTTTAGAACAAGGGATGCAATAGCATGTAATCACCTCAAATAACAAGATTTTTTGACATTTTTAGGTATGTCTTTGCAGAAAGAAAAGAAAAAAGATTTATGTCTTTATCAACAAATTGATTGATGCTCTTTCCTGCTTTATTTTAAAAACAGTTTAAATCTCCAGGGTCTTTTGGAAAAAAGAGCAGGGATACATCATAACTGGTTGGAGGATTGGTGGCTCAACACAGCATACCTGGAATATCGTGATCCAGTAGTAGTGTTTTCCAGCCCTGGGCTTGTATTTCCATTCTGTAAATTCAACAACCAACACGATCAATTGAAATATGCTGCAAAAACATTATTAGCTGCCCTTGATTACAAGGCATTAATAGATAGGTAAGAGACTCACAAGATATATATTTCTTGTTTCCTTGTTAACTTATGTTACCTTTCTTTTTCCTTAAAAGACTTAATACCTACTAGTTTCATTATTGTAATTTATAAATATTGTTATTGTAACCGACTGCTCATAATTTATGTCAATCATAATTAATTGACGAAGTTAAGCCGCATGGGTGCAAGGGGGGCAGCATTTATTTATAGCCTGGTTTCCCTGCTCGTGGAGTGCATCCTGCTAGTCAAGAGACGGCTATGGCGCCATGGCCATCCTGTCGCAGGTCGCTACGAAGGGGTTTTTTCAGCACTTACTACTACTAATGGCTATATACTCGTATGAAACTCATTTCCAAGGATTCCTGGCTTTAAAATGATCATCTAGTTTATAATAACTTTTGTTCATAAGAATGCCTTTTACACGATTTTTTATGTATTTTCGTCAGTTTTATCGAAATTTTGCTATACATTTTTACACATTATCCATGATGTTCGTTTGTTGGTTATTATATGACCGCAAGTGGTAAAATGCCATGATATCTAAAAGTAATGTCATAAACCTTCGCATGGGAGCAATAGCCCTTTTCAACTATTAGCAGAAACTGTGCACTACAATGATTTTATTTCTTGTAATCATTCCATGAAAAATAAAGTATTTATTACTTTAGTAATACGAATTTCGGATTCGATCTCTGAGAAATCATGAGAAAGAGAAGAATATCTTCACGTCTCGTTTTTTTGTCAATTTTACTAAGCATAATGCGTTTTGATGGTCCTTCCTATACATTGATAATTTACTGTTAATGGCCTTTTTTAAGCTATTACTCAATTAATTTTTTTATGCGTTGCAGTGACAAAATTCCTGTCGAAATGATGGGAAAAAGTCCTCTCGATATGACACAGTACAAGAAAATATTTGGGACATGTAGGATTCCATGGGAGAAGCGCGACAAACTATCTTTTAACAACAGCACTACACACGTAACTGTTATTCACAACAATCATGTAAGTTAATATTTGAAAATGGTGCCTTTAGATAAAAACCAGCTGTAGAATCATCTTGCCACAATATAAATACCTCAATTTTATTAAATATTTATGGTTAATCAAAAAGGCAAATGCAATTCCGATGTATAGGCCGCTGCGGCCAAAATATATTGCGACGCCTACAGTATTCTAGTCTCGAGGAGCCGATGGTTAAAATTTATTTTTATGATATCATCATCAGGACACTGCCACCGTATTGCTTCGAGTTAACACAATAAAGTTGCTGAGGTTAAGTTTTTCTCCAGGAGGAAGTTTGCTCTGCTCGTAACTTCATGTTGTAAAGAAATTTTATATTTCAGTGGACGTTATGCAATGCGATCACGATCGAATAAAATTATTTCTTGCAGATCTTTCATTTAGATCTTTTCGGACAAGACAAAAAGAGACTCGGTGAGGAACAAATAGTTGATGCTTTAAAAAAAATCATTGAACTATCAGATAAACCAGACAATGAAGGAATTGGCATATTGACATCAGAAAATAGAGATACGTGGGCGAAGGCGTATCAACTTCTTAGTAAAGGTAAGCATTAATTAGACACGGTTTAGTAATGTTTTAAAGAATTATCTTCAAATTTACGACCTGGTAAATAATTATTAAATTTTATGGAACAGTTTGTTATTTACAGTACTTAGTACAAATTAAATGATTTATAATTTGTTTTCGAGGTAAATACATCGTGTATCGTAAATAATTTTGACAAAACACCTCATTCTTAAAACTGATATGTATTGACGTATTGTTTATGGTGTAATAAATTAATTCTGTGCATTTAATCATGGAAAAAGAATACAAAGAAAAGTGTCTCTCAAATTCATGGAATACTACTTATTATATAACGACAATTCTATAATAATAACATATATTAAATCGAATTCTAGATGCACAGTACTTAGATACGACACAATTAATTATAAAAGCAATAGGAAAATGCACTTTTATAATGCATCTATCTTATTCATTATAATAGTCTGGTAAATTATATTAACTTTGAATTCATTCGCAACTGCAGTTGTTCTTATACAAAATGTAAAGCATCGTCTAAATATTACTATTCTATTAAGAGGACAGTACATGAAATTTTGATTGCCTTGCTGGAGTTATTGAAATAAAAATAATATGTTTCTAAGTCACATAAACATGGGGGCTATTACTAAACGTAACGCGTAGGTTTTCTGAACCGAAGCGAGGGCGGATTATCAGTCGATGTAATAAATCAGTACTCAAAAGTGGGCCGTTAATAGGCTGAAACACAATGGTAAATATTTCAGAGCAATCAAACAAAGATAGCCTTCGCGACGTGGAGTCGAGTGTGGCGGTGCTGTGCCTGGACGCAGCGTGTGGCCTGTGGGAACGGTCCGATCGCTCGGCGCGGCAGACGCTGGCGGCCGCGCAGACCATACACGGCGGCGGCTCGCGGAGCAACGCCGGTAACCGCTGGTTCGACAAGACCGTGCAGGTAGCGATACTTCCATTAATCTGTATATTAGAAATACGGTGCTGCATCGAATACATCACACATGGTACAACCGGTAGAGTTCAGCATATCCTATATACATACTATAGAAATCATTGGCTATATACACATCCCAGGGAGAAACAGTCAAACGGAATAAAAAATTTATAACGACGACTCCTCAGCCCAGTTGGTAGTGACCCTGCCTGCCGAGCGAAAGGTCCCGGGTTCGATTCCCGGCCGGGGCAGACGTTTATGTGACAGAAAATGTTTGTTCTCGGGTCATGGGTGTTTGTAATGTTATATTTGTGTGTGTCCATGCCACCCGCAACACAGAGAATCCTAGTGCAGTGGTGTGAGTGTGTAAAAACGTTTATTTATTTAATCTTTTGATTTGTTTTAAAGATACCTTCCAGTAATGTCGGTTTGCAAGTTTTATAAATTGACTCCAATTTATGTATTCTACCAGATCTTACCATGACTGTGAAACAATGATTTTACGAAGCGAATATATCGTCTGAGTATGATGATAATACCAAACTTACAGTTTATAGTTGGCGCCGATGGCATAACTGGCCTAACATATGAACACTCACCGGCTGAAGGACAGCCGATTGCAGTTCTCACAGACTTTATAATTAATTACATGTGAGTATATATTTTAACCCTCATCAATTTGAAATATAATTGAACATAAACACTTTTCAGAAGGTCAGATTAATTCAAAAACTTTTTTGTTTACAAAATATGACATGTCAGATCACACACAGTGAATCGTTCGAACTCAATAGAGTGAAATCATTGAAGTACAGTATAAATAAATTTCTATTTCTCATGAATGCTAGAGAAAAATATTTAATTTTTGCGGTTGGAAATTGAAATTTACCGAGATTGAGATCTGGGTTGCAATGTGTCAAACTATAAAATATGCAATCTTTTTTCATTGCAAGAATTCCTTAAGTTTTCCTACGTGCAATCTGCCTTTGCATTCCTTTCTAATTACTTGATAGTTTTGCCTTTAAAACATGTTGTGAGATCTTAAAACAAATAATAACCCTACAAAAAACTGAAATAATATATTTTTCTAATTCAAGAGATCAGAATAAATCAAGCAATGATACGACATCAGCAAGTCCTAAGGCTCCAGTGCGGTTGGACTTCAAAGTTAACAATGAAGTGGCACAAATGATTAAAACGGCCGAAAACAATTTAGACAGGTTGGTTTTCAAAACTATTCAAGGTTAATCTCGTTAATGCCTAAAACATGTGTATGCGATTTTATTTTGCAGGTTAGTTACCGATTTGGAACTGAATTGTTTCACATTTGATAGGTTTGGTAAAAATTTCATTAAGTCACACAAAATGAGCCCAGACAGTTTTTTGCAAATGGCCATGCAATATGCATTTTATCGGTAAGTTATTTTCGTGGTATCGAACATTTTTAACACTTAATATATGTAGTGCAGGTTTGAATTTTAATTCTATATATATTTTTAAATAGACTTCACAAAACACCTGGTGCCCACTACGAATCCGCGGCCACAAGAATGTACATGGGAGGTCGAACGGAAACGATACGATCTTGCTCGATGGAGTCCGTCGAATTCGCCAAAGCCATGCTGGATAATGAAAGTTCTCCAAAAGTGAAACTAACTTCGATGCAAAAGGCGATTAAGGCTCATAAGGATTACACAGTACAGGTAGACCAAACCTAAAGACCAGTCCAATTCATTATAAGGTTTTGTAACTTACGTAATCAGATTACGAAAGTCCTGATTCCAACTGGGACACCTATTATGTAAATATATCACGTAATGCTCTGAGTGATGTAATTTGGGTTAAGCAAAACTGGTTGTGTTGGTTAGCACGATAAGTGACCAGTGATAACAACATCTTACACAATTTAACACAGGTACTGTTTGTTATTTTCATATAAAATTCCATAAGCGTAGCGGTCATTCGTATTGGCATTTGACTTCACCTATCTCTACTGGAATATACACGTGTTATAGTAAGTTACTTTAATTATTTATTTATTTGAATTAATTAGTACGGATCAAACAATTACACTAATTAAAAAAAAAAGCTATATTAACAATTTACCCAAGAACAAGATTACAAAAAAAGCTTGAAATTATATCATGAAATATAATGTCCAAATAAAAAGAATTAAATGCAATCATACAAATTGAAATAATATTTAATACGAGATAAATTAATGTCAATCAAAATTAACGCCAACCAATGTCAATAATAATCAACGTCAATTGTAAAACAAAATCAAGCAATGTCAATTTAAACAAGTCAGTAATCCTTTCATATATCACGCATTCATTTCGCAGTACTGCAAACATTCAGATCAGATCGTCTTCCATTCATCCACAAGCTGCTTCCAGAAGAGCATTGAGCGCAGTGAGACATCTGGGGACAACAAATAGCTTGTGCTTCCTATTTCGACGGTAGTTGCTAGGAGCATAAAGCTTACACAATTCCTCGTGTAGATCTGGAGCATCTACCATACTTCTAAGAATTTTACACATTATTAAAATTTGGTCTCTCCATCTTCTAATCTCCAGGGAGTTAGTTATATTCAAGGAACCCAAGAAGGAGTTTGGTTGGGTACATGAGCGGGTAGTAGCCATAAGTGCGCTTGTAAAGATACCTTAAAAAGGCATTTTGGACTTTTTCCAATAAAAGCGCGTACTTACTCTCGTACAGATGCCAAATGCTTGCCTTGCCTCTAGTTTCTGGTTTTTTTATATCGAATGAATTTCTGTCATGTGTCATTATATAAATAATTTATTTTCCTTCATAGGCATTACAAGGTTACGGGGTCGACAGGCACCTGCTTGGATTAAAACTGACGGCCCTTGAAAATGGCATAGAAGTACCCAAGTTATATCAAGATCAAGGATATGTGCGAAGCGCGCATATGCGCATTTCTACTAGCCAGGTACATATCTTCCAAGTCTATGGCCAGATCCTTTGATTCTAAATTTATTTTGACTTGTCCTATTTCTTACATCAACGACTATTATAAATGGTCATTAAAAATAATTACATTACACATTAATTTGAGCGTCCAATTTTCAGTGATGAACATAAATACATGCCTACGGGCGATAATATTTGTCTCAGGAATGCGTTGAATAATATCTGTCTGCACGAACGCAGCAAAAATGTTTGATCCTTAATTGGCAGCATATTAAAGTGGCGACAAATTTGATAATAAAGTAAATCAAATAAATGTAACAACCGCCCAGAAATAAAATATCTGACCACATTAGTGTAAATATAATGCGCCCTTTAACAAACATAATATTTAAAACGAGTTTTAATCAATTAAACACTAATGAAATCAATCACATGGGTTCCTCTTATATGCCTTGATCGTGTCATAATCCTAACACGTAGGTGTTTTTCTTGTGCGACCATTACTATTCGACGAATAACTATTCGACCGATTAGTTTGACTCGAACAAAGCTAACTTCAGGGATGTTATTGCATAAACAAACGTTTGAGCAGGACAGGCAATTCTGTCAGGCAAAAATGACATTGAATTTTAAATTTCAGGTACCTATGTTTATTGTTAATTGTTTATTCGTGTGATTTACTGAATATAGTCTTCTCAATTAATATTTATTCCCAATGGATCCAAAAAAAGGGAACGTTCGGAGAATTTTAATTCTGCTGAAATCCAATTGCTTGTGAGTTTTGTCGACAAGTACAAGTCTGCATGAATCTATAATTATAACACTTTTACTTTGCAAACGCAAATTAAGAAATAAGTAGCTTGGTAGGTTACTGTATTGTTTTCAATATCTGCCGTTGAAATTCATTGAATGCCGTCATCAGGTTTGCCTTTAAAAATTTTCTAATACTTCGTTTTATTACTTCAAATTCCCCGATTTCAAACTCAATTGGCAACTCTGAATGCTCTCGATATCTCTCGAATAACTAGTTATCTGGCCGTCAATCGACAGATAAAGTTATTCATCAGTTAGTTGCCTTATTCGATCTATCTGCCTATTGAAAAATTGATATTTTTGCTATTCGTCAAATAAATGCTATCTGTTTGTTTATCTGAGGATTGAAATAATCGGCCCTAAGTATGATACAGAATTACAGTAATATCTCGAGAAACACGGTTTTTTTTCCTTTATAAGCTTGTTAGCACTTATTACAGGAGAAAAAATATAGTTCGACTTATTCGTATTATTTTTGAGATATTTTATTTGCATTACCTTTGGACAACTTGGTGTTGAGTTAATTACTTAACAAAATGATATACACTGTGGCCACTTTAAATTGTCCTTTTGAACATATCAACACACGCATATTTTAAAGGTATTAGCGATTATATATATAAATGATTACAACTATAGACTATAAAAATATCGCAATCGTTTAAAATCTTCAGTTGTTCCTGACGTTAATAATGCAGTAACGTAGGAGTAGGAGTAACTAAAAAATTAATCTCATTACAAAACGCTTTCAACTGCGACAGAAATTGTCTTATTGTTCGTTTAATAGATGGCGCTGTTTTCTGCATCGTGCTAACGAGCATACGTTCGAACGATTCATAAGTATTGCATTGTTCTATTGTGGCGAATTATATTTTTAAACAGATCTAAAATAATACGGTCCTTAGATAGGTTAACTTAGTACTGTATGATTTAAAAGAGGAGTCCATAAAATAGCTTTAACACGCATTTTATTTTAACTATTATAAGAAAGAATGCTCTCGAATGTTGAACTGGACGTTAGGATAAGATGGTAGAGATTGTGGTATAGTTCTGTCGTTTTCGTTTGCTATGTTCGAGTCGCGTCGTTGCAATATTGAAAATGTAATTTTGCCTTTGTTCGAAAGTTAACGTAAAAACTGGGTAATGATGTTAAATGCAGAGAAAAAAGTTTGTCTCAAGTTTTTAACGGAAAGTTTTTTTGTTTTTCTTTTTTAGATTAATGAACTCATAACTTTTAAAATTTACTATTACTGCTAGTCCTCAATACCAGAATGGTTGGAATGAAAATACGTATGCTATGTTGCGTCGACGTAACTATTCTGTGATGCTTCGCTTGTTTCCCACTGTCTTGCTTAAAGATTGACGAGAAATATAAATGTTTACTCGGTGTCAGGTGGCGTGCAAATGTGACGGGTTCATGTGCTACGGGCCACTGGTGGCGGACGGGTACGCCACGTGCTACAACCCGCGCGACGACGATGTCAATTTTGCGACCGCCGCATTCAACGCTCACCCGGACACATCCTGCGACCGCTACCGTACAGCTCTCGAACGCTCGCTACAAGATATGCACGATGTGATCTTGCAGAACACACAATCTAAATTGTAAATTTTATATTTAAAATTTGTGTGTGTATTATAAATATAAATAATTTTGATGTATTCTGCCTTGTTTTAATTTATCTTTTATGTTGAATCTAGTGACGTATAGTTACCGATTTAACTGATTTATATCATATCTCGTTCACAAACAAATGTGAAGAACCAAAGTAAACTATTGTATTTAATTGACAGGTGCTCAATTTTATTTGCCGTAAAAAATGCCCCTACAGTAGTTGCATTATAAATAAAACTGTTCACACTGTACAAACATTTATTTTTCCGTTTATACAAATATAATCGTAAGATTACACTAATTATATACGAATTTGTTTTCCTACTTTGTGTTACTGCCACTAATACGAATAAAATTCTATAGGTTATATATAATATACATGATATGTCACTGAAGTATTCAAAGTAAAAAACAATGTGTAGATTTAAAATCTTCAGCAAATTTCCTATGTAAGGGTTCGATTTATATTTCAGAGTAGATATATTTTTTTTCTTACAATATACAACAAATGAACCTTAATATTTGAATTTTATTATACGTCAAGTTTATCAACGCCTAAGAAGGCGCTAAGATTTTTTAATTAAGCCTGATGCATCTACGTGCAAGACTAAATGTCTTACGATTTACACAAAACATTGTTTCGCGTCGTAATTCGATATTACTTAATAGATATAATGGTATGTTATTAGATATAATGTTTCATATTAATTTTTCCCTAATCACACAAAGGTTGCCAAGAGCTATCAATCATCAATATGAAGAGAATTACTTTAGATCCAAAAATGTTTAGAAAACATCAAATAAAATGCCCTCGCAGAAAACGAAATGTATTTCTTTTGCGTAACGTGTAAAACAACGCACCGGATACGGGGTTTCATTGCTGCATTATACGAGTATGTAACATAATATTGGTAATGGTGGTATAAGTATTTCAATAATGTAGTGGTAAAAGTATTTTAAATAAAACCTCTAGTATCCACTTTAAATACTGAATCAGCTTGGATAAGATTTTCTATGAAACTAACATTCCCCCATTATACTAGTGGTAGTAACGCAGGTAGTATTTTACTAGTTGCTTGTTACCTTACTTATTTTGGGTATTATAATATACTTTTTTTCGTCAAGTTGATAATAACAAGTTACAGACACACTGAGTAAAACGTCTGTCATTTGCTTAATTTTGGCTTCATATTTTTCAATAAAAATTATAAGGTACTCCGATTTCTCACCATAGTTTTGAAACATTATATATATATTATATTTGTAACATTAAAATTACTAAAAGATACATTTGTTTTGGGTGTAATTAACGCTTTATATAGATTAAAATACACATGTACATATACACATTAAAAAATCGACAGAGATATGCACATTGCATACAATCAGAATTTATTTCGGAACTGTGCTTTAAAATGCTTAAATAACAGGAGAAAGGAGCTCAAAATATTATATATATAAAAATAATATACAAGTTCTATATTAAGTCTGAAAAGAATTATTGAGTAGCTAGTAATATATTCTGATTTGTTGATGCAACTTACACATTAACAATAATCTTAGAACGCCTAATATATTTCAAGCGTATTAAATTTTATAAAATAAAATCGAATAATTAAATAACAAACATATATAACTAAATATCATTTATTTCTCATAATCATTAGTATTTATAATCAATTATAAGCATATTTCAATTTTATATTGTAAAGGGATCTTGAATTTAAATATTGATTAAAATAAATGGAAATATTTTGATTGCGGCGGCGCTGCAACATGTATCTTTATGCTTATTTACACGTCCGCATAAAATACATCACAGCACTAGGCGTAGATAGAAATAGTAAATGTGTGATATGACGATATCTTCTGGATGTGAGACCACTTTTATACTTTCATTGTGTACCATGTTTTAAAATGTAGACAACAGTTAATGGTTTAACAGTGTTAAGATATCATAATTCATACGTGAGATACTATTGTGTAGTAAATATTGAGTCGTACTGGTATGTTTCATTGCAATTTTTCCCTGTACATCACACGAAAATCGCCAAGAGCTATCAATCAATTTGCAAACAAGATCACAGTTGCCAGGTTTTTCTAGTAAACATAAAAAAAAACTCAATTTGTTAAGGTTTTGCTGGTCGATTTTTTTACAGGGAGTTTAGTGGCTCTGTTGTGACTGACCTTACATATTGCAACCACTGCTTTTTTTACAGGCAAATGGAAGTTATGGCGGTCATTAAAAGTATTAAAAGTAATAAAGGAAAGTTTACATTATAGAAGTATTTTTTAAATTCTAAATGCAAAACAAATGTGCCACTCATTATTCTCATTCATGAGGTGTATAATTAATAGTCAGATTAATTTTAATATTGATAACATGACGTTATCAACCCAGCGATAAAATAATGTTTATGAATTTACCAGTCGGCGACGTTTTACCGTCATGGCGTTTAAATTTTGTACGCTTACTGAATCAACACTCTCGCCCATCCAAAATAAGACTCACACCTACCTCAGCGCAAGCTCTTTATCAGCGAATAGCCAAATTTTATGAGAAGACTAAATGTACTATGCAGATTTGGTGAGGTTTTGGGAGTCAAGAATTTCATGTCTCTGATGAAGGCCGACGAAGTTGCTCACCCAATAGAGTAGATGCGGACATAAATTCAGTAATTGCATCTCAGTCACAAATGGACCATACAAATATTACCCCTTATATCCGCGAATTCGCCAGCGGGTCTCACAACAGAATCCACCAAAAACCTTCACTGACCGAAACCTACAGGCCTAAATATAAAAATATTTTATTTTCATAAAACCACGCTCGTTGTAAATCTTCTTCTATTCTGCATGACGACATTGTCGTCGAAAACAAATGATTCACCATCCACATGCCCTAATGGATCTCTAACAATTTGGAAAATTTCGATCTTAAAAGGTATTATTATACGTGGTAAGTATCGTCAAAATTATATACTAGATGTAAGGGCTCAGATATTTTCTTTCGGAACCTACATATAATGTACAACAGTCAAACATCACCCGATGCACCACGCCACCGAAGTCAGTTGCCTTTTATATTATTGTTACAAATTTTACCAGCGTGCACTACGTTACATAATTGAAAATATTTTTACAATAAATGATAAAATTTATTACGAAAATCAGTTTTAATACTAAACGATTATTGTGACGTATGATAAATAAAAAAAATATTAAACAATATATACAATAACAATTTTCTGTTCTAAGCAATTGCAACTAATTACTGTGACACTAAAGCATAATAAATATTGTATGTAATACGTACATGTCGTACATATGAAATGCATTATGTAATTAAGTTATATAAAAAGGTAAGAGAAGAATGCCAATTATACTTTAAGTTAATAATGATCAATTCTGGAATGTTAATATTGGTACTAGATGTTCATGATACAAACAATATTTTACGATAAAATATTTAATTAAAAATCGCGTTTATTATTTGAACAGAGATTGATAATTAAATAGGTGTTAAAAAATAAGGTAGAAATTATAAATACATCTTATTAAAAGTACCGGACATGCGAAGCCATATATTTTAGTGAACAACAATAACTGCAATATTAAAACCAGTACTAGGTTTAATATTTATACATTTCCTATTCAAATACTCGTATCACTACCTACTATAAACAGCTGTCGAACACCTGATTATGCCTACAAGTGTCAAAAATAATTCATCATAATTACAGTAATTATTACTATTATAACAATACTTAATTATTACATGCAATTAGCACACACTTAACGAATCCGCCTGTGTCTAGTGGATCGACTAACTCCCTTAATCGACCTTTGAAATCATGAATATCCCCGCTGCGTATTGCTACCGCGAGCCCTAACAACTTGGAACGCGATGTACACTTGTCGATTTTGAATACAAATTTAGAAAAAAAAAACCGTTTTTTTGTATATTAAAAATTGTTTCTAATAAACTCTGCTTGATAATCAAATAAATTCCAAAATCATATTTTTATTGATTTATGATAACTAATTTAAAAAAAATTGTTTTCTAAATTTGTATTTAAAATCGTATGCTCCTCGAATGTTTAGGGTCCTCTGTAGTAAAACCAAATATTGATAACAAACTTAACATTTTAGAATACCAACTCAATCAAGCCCTAGATCGATACAATCATTACATTGGAAGAGCTGCCACGCTAGCAGTCCGTTCGCATAGAGGTTATGGTTGTGTGTATTTTTAAGTGACTGCGTGTGTGTGTGTAGATGAGAGTGTACGGCTAGCAAGCGCAATGGTCGCGTGCGGCGGGTGGCGCGGCGAGGGGCCGACCGGTCGCCGCGGGCTTATGCTGCACACCCGACTCGGCCGCATTAAGATCCAACCTTCCATCCTGGATACTTTGATATATCTTCTTCGCCGTTTCCAGAAATGCCTCTTCCACGTTTTGACCTCTGAAATTAATTCACGAGTCATTAAGTGTTACTTTCCCTAAAAAACATGATAAAACTAAGGCAAAAAAAGGGAAAAGGTACATAACATAAATAAAATAAGAACTATTTAGAGAGAATATAACTTTTTTTTCATTTAATTGCAGTGACTTTGTCGAACAAATTTCATATCCGGCCATTCCTAAACTGATATGTGTTATGGAAGAGATACTCTCAAAAATTAAATAATCAAATTTCTGATTTTTTTTAAACATTATGGGTTATAATATAGCATTTTAATATGAGAAGTGATTTCGCTTAACCAGAATGGTAATTAAACTGATATACGTTTGCAACGAGACGAAAGTAATATATAATGTAGAAGAATAATACTTACGTCTTAGCACTGGCTTCAACAAACATCAGTCCATTTTCATCTGCAAACTGTTTAGCTTCTTCGTATGTTACATCTCTTTGTCCATCTAAATCGGATTTATTACCAATCAGGAATATTACAGTGCTAGGGTTTGTTAAATTACGAGTATCAGTAAGCCAGCTGCTTAAGTGATTGTAAGTAGATCTGAAATGAAGTTATAAAACATGTCACAATATGTATGGAGTAAGTGTAGCCGCAGAATACACTTCATATTTTATACATAGAAATACTTTTCGGTAATTAATATTTACAAACCTACCTTCGTGTTATGTCATAGACCATGAGAGCCCCAGCAGCACCCCTGTAGTATGAGCGTGTGACAGCCCTAAACCGCTCTTGCCCAGCAGTATCCCATATTTGCAGCTTGATCTTTTGCCCAGCCACTTCAATAATTCTGGTACCAAATTCAACTCCAATAGTATGAGGACAATCAGCCATAACTTAAAAAAATATTTTGAATAAGTTAAAAAAAAAAAACAAAATATTAATTATTAAATAATTGTTCTTATATAATTTGGTTGTCGTATATTTCATAAGACTCTTGAGACACTGAGTCTGTCTGTACATTTGTCTTAAAATTCGAGAGCCACTAGTCCAATTTATCAGATTCTTTTATTTATATTTAATATTACGTAGCCAGGACACCAGGAACCGTTTGGTTGCTAGACTTAACTTGAGATATAAGTATATTCAGTATATGTATATTCAGTAGGTCTGAAATTAGGTTGTTATCTATTTTTTATACCCCTAAGTGATAAGGGTAGTCCACCCCAAATTTTTATTTTTTGGATAAAATCTTTTATTTTTATTGTTTTATGATGTGGCATTAAAAAATACATACAACCCTTAATTTTCACCCTTTTACTATCAACCCCTATTTTTTAATAGCGATATTAGTAATTCAATAATTTTCAACCCAGGTCTATAACTAATTAATTATCACTTGATCAGTTATCCCCGTCAGGCATCTACTGGTGTCACTTGTAACTCAGTAAACAGCATGGAGTAGGGATGAGATCTCTTTTCTCACTACCAATGGTTTTCGGCCATTATTATTATTGTTGGTGCATCAATCGTAATAGTGACGTTCACAATTATCATTTTACTATTTCAGTGTTATTTTCAAATAAATTTATCATTAATTCATATCACACCTTGTATTTCACAAGGACAATTATATGTGGCATGCTCTCGAGTGAGGAAACCATTCAGTTTCTTTGTGTTAGCTAAGATGGGACAACAAAAAATATTGTACAATCTATTACATTAAGGGTTTGATATTGTTTTTTAGTAAAATTATTATAATTAGTGATATATATAAATAATCATTTATATGGCAACACAATGTTAGCCGGGTCAGATTGTAAACATATATAAAACTAAAAAACAGAAAGTTTTCTGACACGACTGACGCCATTAATACCGACAGAAGTGTTAACATTTATGGATTAGAACTTACTATTAGGGAGTATGTTTTAACTCTACTTCAACGCAATCTACATTTGGGAAGTAGAAATACAGTAACAAACACCAAAATTTGTTCATTGAAAATCTTAATGCAGTTACAACCAATACAGTATGATTTTTTGAACCAGCTGCAAGTTTGTAGGATATATAGGTTACAGGAACTGGCTATAAGTGAAAAGATAAACATTAGTGTAGATGCATTACACAGCAATAGCAATGTTGGCAATCTGTGGTGCAAGCCAGTAAGGTTCATGATTATAGAGATTGGCTGGCCAATTTTACCTCGAATTATTAAGAAGTTATTAGACAATGGTTACTATATACCCTATATACAATATAAACTATGAAACTTGAGATAACTAAAACAATATTGTATATATATGTAGATGCATGTAAACAAGCAGATATTTTTCCAGCTACATTTGTGGGTTCAAATTTTTTTTCATTTCCCATGATGCAGAAATATTATGCTTAAATACAGAATTCTAAGCATCTGTCAATTATGAATTACCATTTCACTGATACAGCACAGACACAGTTTTCTGAAGCAAAGCAATGTAACCCCTGCTAATCATATGTATGTATGTATGTATGAATGTTAATTTATAACTATAAGACATATAATTTAAATGAAAAAAAAAGACAAGAGATTGGCTTTGTCTTTGATATCAATATACATATTACATGTTTCAATTGAAAATTACGTTCATAGCTAATCTGTCATTTAAACTAGACATGCACATGATTAAAAATAACTAGACAAAATTTATCCTATCCCTATTGAAAGTAAAAATAAAGTTTGTTGTATTTTAAGACATTTTCATATGGTAAGATCTAAACTATTTGGCTTCTCTGAATATAAGTTGTATATTTCAAGCAAATGTTTCTTTGATATTTCATTTGATATTTCACATAAGACATCTAAAATGTGATAAAAAAGCATGGAATTCTTCCATTCAATAAATTAAATAGGTTCTTTGGTTGTTATTGTAAGACTTTTCATGGTTTTAATGTAAATCTTAGAATTTCAATTTCAAACTGTAAAAGAAACAAGGTTCAGGGTTTTGTAAAAAATCTTTAAAAATCATGTATATTTTGTGCTTTAGAATCCCTCACTATGTTAAGTACTAAAATTTGCTTGGCTGGGATTTAGACATAACACTCATAAAAAAATTAAGTTTGCTATTGGTAGCATAAAAACTATTTTACTTCCACTACTATTATCATTAATTGCTTCTTAATCATGAAAAAGATGAAAAAATCACATCTGATTGTATCTATAACAATTACAGGAATATTAAAATAACATGGGAGAGAACTCACTGAATTGCTGATTATACCAGGTGTCTTTGTGCTGTAAGTACAATGTTTTTATTAATTCTAAAGGCAAGCAGGTATTATTTTGGGACCTTGAAAACAAGACCTACAAATTTGGTATACACAAAAGAATCTTTGTTTGTAAATACCCAATTTTATTTACTACACATTTTTGACATATGCTCATATAATTTATTAAAATGAAGTTATAATATTATGATATAATAGAATATGATTTTTTAAACAATTTTCTTATTGATAACATAATAATTGTAACTACTTGGTACTAATCAAAATAAGTATAAAAAATAATAAGTACTCACACTTTTTCTCTGTAAACTGATGCAAGAGGCATGATTTTCCAACACCCATATCGCCAATTATAATATATTTGAAAATGTAAGAGTAATTATATGGTCCAGACGTCATGGTTCTGTAATTAGATATACATATGACATTTATTATTTTTAATAGGTGCTGTGAATTATTAAAAGTTAAAACAATTATGATCTAATAACCGACGAGATATATAATTGAGAAATGTCACTGAAATAGGTTGTATTCAGTGACTCATTGTTAGTATTGTTTTATTGTAAGGTGGTCAAGGCAGACAAAACAAACGCGAATTACACTTTTACAGAACGTGACGTTCTTTGAATACAGTAAAAAGCGTATAAGTAGTAGGTTTCAACGATTTCAGTGCTTCACGACGTGCAACAAATATGAAAACACTGTCGGAAAACCTCGCCAACTCAGTTCGCTACGTTTTGTTATAATATAACACTTAAGATTCTCAATATTAGCAATTTAACTAAAGAACACATTTATATAACTAAACCAAATTACATGTCTTACATTACGAAATTGTTAAAGTGTATCACTAAAAGTTCAGAACAAAATTAAATTGTAAATTGTTATTTTTTGCTAGGTAGCAAGAAAGACTTCACCTAATTCAATACAATAACTTTGTTGTCCAATCCAACCAACTCAAATCAATCCAATCATTAACTACATATATAAATATAGATAATAAAAGCGTAAACGAGGAAAGGAAGTACAACGTTACAGATTTTATGTGGCTCTTTCTATCATAGAAAAATACTCTGTAAACGAATGAGAAAAATATTTTTACCTGAACTACTATTTTTGAACCGCTCAATGCATAGAGTAATAAACGAAATAAAATAATATAATACAGCGTTAACGCTATCTAGAACGGTAATGAACTATAACATTATACAATACAATAAAGCTTTCGTTTCCGATGAAACCTATTTTACATGAAATATTTTAACAATATTACTTGAATTCATATCTGTTTGATCAGATCAGGCAAATTTGGTAGTTATGAATTAGATAACGCAAAAGACTAATGCATTAATGAAGGTAATGTCACTGACGAGGTGATGAGAAGCAAGTGATAATAATTATGATAGGAAATTATCTTTCTGATGATAAAATAAATCGCATTTAATCTTATTTCTGTATTAAAAATAAAAAAATAAGTATTTGCGATGGATACATGTACTTAAGAAACCATAAGTTCAGTGTAGATATAGATTTATTAAAATAATTCTCAATTTTTAACTACACAAATTCTATAAATATGGGGTGACATTGAATGTAAATAATTTGTGATTTCTGGGCAGAGTTGATTAATAAAATCTGTATGGATGCATGCTACATGAGAACTGGGACCTACAATCGTGTATTGTGTTCCAATTGAACGCAAGACATTCGTATTTCCTGATGACGTATGCCAGCCTTTGATTATAGAAAAAGATTTTTCTACAATCAAAGATGCCAGCTAACATCTACGGGTCTGTGTAATTTCGTGACTATGTTTGTCAACTAATCTGTGAATCAGATATAGACTAAAAATACTGTAACAAGTTGTCAGTCCTTTCAAGAACATCCGTTAATATGAATAATCTGTTAGCCTGTCATGTAAGTCGTCAGGAACATAGATTAAGGAACAGGTCATCAAGTCAGGTGATTATCAGCAGTAAATTGTGATTTATTTAATTTATTAAAACTACAATGTATTTAATTATTTACTAAAATCACACGTTGATAGACTACCACTTATAAGTTACATTTAACATTAATATAGTTCATTGACTATTGTTCATGGTCTTCAATTCGTCTGGTAATGGCTATTGATTGTACTGGATATATTTATTACCATTGACTAAAAATATATATATATTTATTTCTGTTACTATACGTTTATAGCCCGAATCAATATTGAATAAATATGGCTGGAAACGAAGATAATAAGCCCAATGGCAACGCAAGTGCGGAAAATGGCGACATAATTCAAGATGAAAATGACGAAAACATTCGCGAAGGTAATAAATCAACTATTTACTGCTTTACAGTAGAGATAAATTCAATACTGATATTAGATATTTTTGTACTCTTTCATCATTGTCTCACCTCTTTTCCTTATTGGTAGTTGTGATGTTAATGTTTAATAAAGGCTTATATCCTGTTACAGAATATGATTTACTGGACTCGAAGCTGGATGAATTAAACTTAGCTTTGGATTTCCTGGAGCGGAAGAATGATGACATACATCAGAAATTGAAAGAATTGTTACAGTCAAATATTGACATCAGACAAGAACTCAAAAATGAAAATTGTCAATTAAACCAAGGACAGTAAAAAAATAATTTTGAGTATCTAATAAAATAAAATATTAGCATAATTGCGCGAAATATTAAAATTTAATGCCCCAATTATTTGTGGAAAATAAAAGTATTTTTAAAAATATGCCAGTTTTAAATTCCATGTATGTAAAATAAAAACTGGTGTTTAGATGTGTTGCTGTACATTTTCTGTGTAAAAAAGTTTTCAACTCATTTCCAACTCTTTCTTTCAGATCAGTTTATTTCCTCAGATTTACTTCAAAAAATATACAAAACAATATATTTAGAGTTTAATTACTTCTTAATACTCTTTACAAGTTAAATCTGATACACAGTACAAAATTCTTATTGGTTTATTACATAACGCAGACTGTTACATACTAGAAATATATAACAGTAAAGTATGCAATAGTAATAAGTATACCTGTAAATATAACATAGGGCACCATAGAAATTGTTTATAGATTTGATATAATATGCTATTACTTTGGCCTTGGGCTTTGTGTCACAAATGTAACAATTTAGTAAGGTTCTTTTGTATTTTACTATGCATCTAATCAAATATTCATAAGATAGTAAGATCTTTAACTATCATATTACTTACAGGTTATATTATATTTTAAATTATGTCACACTCTGTTTTATTTATTTCTTCCTTTATATATCATTACTCTAAAAGGAAACTGCTATATTTGATGAACCCTAGCCCAGTTAGTAATAACTTTGCCTGTTGAGCGAGAGGTCTCAAGTGTGGTTTCTTGGCTGGGTGGACATTTATGCGACTGATTATTGTTGGTTCTCCAGTCACAGGTATGTTCGTGTGTATTTGTGTACATCTATGACATAAGAATCCTAGACCTAGGATGTGTGTGAATGTTTATCACGGTAAATAAAAGTGCTATACTAACAATATAAAAATGTAGGGAACAAAAATTATTTATTATCTAAATATTTTCAATTTATAATCTATGAAATATCTAACCAAGCATGTTAGTAGTAGTAACTAAGTAGTTAGGTTTAGAGTCAATAAATAATTTCTTGTATTAGTGACATTCTTTTTTGACAAACCGAAGTCCACAGTACCCACAAGAGTGGTCACCAGGTTTATCCTGAAATATAAAATAATGTTAGAACTTATCATAACTAAAAAAGATCACATTACTTTATTTATAATTATATTATTCCAAGTGATCACTTTCTGTACTTGAATGATATATGAGAAAAAATATTATTAGGGGCCTTTATTAATGCAATAGAACATAAACAATAGTTGTTAGAATTTTTGTCTGTTCGTGCTAATCTCAGAAATGGTTTAACCGATTTTGTTCTGGTTTTCACTAATGTATTGCATTAAGTATCACTTATTACTTAAAGTTTGTTTCATTGCAATCTGCCCATAAATAAAAAAGTTATAAATTGATTTAAAATCATGTAGGCACTATTTCTTAGTGTAAGACGTAGTCTTTCCGAAGTGCAGCAAGAGCAGTTTGCTAGTTTATATAATAAATTAGATTAGATGTGCCAATCAGTTGATTAATATTGTTTTTTAAATGGGCAAATAATTTGGAAGTAAAAAAGAGCATCTTATTTTTTACAAGTGTCAATATTAAATATATAAATCCAGAACCATTTTATCATTCCCAAGTCAGTCTTAGATACATATCAAAAAGATAAAGAAAAAAAATTATCCAAACAACAAGCAAAAAATGTACAATATTTATAAAATAAGGGCATATAGAAACAAACTTCATTAACAATTTTAAGAATATATTTATACAATTGCAAACAATAATGGCCAAGCATTAATATAATAGTTAAAATAAAAACAATCTATGAAATTTAAATGGTGCTGGATTGAAGGAAAGAGGGTTATTGGCACCTTCATTATCACAATAAATTCAATTTGTTTCCATTGTTCCCATATGGTAGATAATTTAGTTATGATTAAATTATAAGTCATATTATGGTGAAATCAAAGTAAGGTTTATATTTTGATACTTGATGCTAAGTGATATTATGAATTATTATTATATTATGAATAATATATTCACCAGATTAATATAAACTCTTGGATGACCTTCTGGACCACTCCCTCCATCACACCATACAACTCTTTGGGTGACTTCCTTGGGAGGAATTTCAGCAATAAGATTAACAGCCCAATTTTGATTAACTTGTTTAGGTGCATGTGTAAATCTGACAAGTCTGTAATCATCAGAATCCCATTTCTGAAATTGAAAACAAGTGGAAAATTGTTACAAGTATGTTATGGCGATATTTTTTTAACTTAATTAAATAATAATATTAAAATAGATTTGATAGAAGATTCTATGTATGTAATGATTTCTATAATTTTCTAGCAACACGTAATAAAACTGTAATCTGTCATTGCACAATTCATCAACTTCTATATATATCTGAGTAAAAAAATTCAAAAGATATTCGAGTACACAGTGATGATTGGTAATGGATAGTGCTAAAGATAAATGGTCATTATGTAATACTGGTCAATTATCACATTTATTAAATCCTTTACATATAATGCGAATTCATTAAATCTTTTAACTTCCTATGGTACTTGAAAACGAATCAGAGCACTTCTATGAAAATAACACTGATTATGTACTTGGCCTGTATGTGTGCTAATGTCTTTAATTTTATCGTTTATACGACGAACGCCTAATGCTCCATTTTTTGAAGACAATCGATTAAATAAATCAGACGACCGAAGTACTGCTCGATTCATTTTCCTTGATAATAACAAAAGGTGTAGTGAAAAATGTATTAATTTGATATTGAACTCTTTAAATTCTTTTAGACAAAGACCACAGACTATGAGACTCGAATAACCATAGATACTACACTAAAAGGAAGTGCAAAAAATCCATAGAGGTAGTATAGATAGAGCAGAGATGCCCGGCTTCCAATTGTCCTTTGGTTAAAAAGATAGCGGTACCTTCTCTATCTCTCTCTTTTCGCGCATGTGCAATTAGCGAGAAAAGTGAGCATAACAGAACGATTCGACAGTTTTTTTGGGTACTTACGTATTAACGTCACCGCAGCAACGTTCTGTTTTCGGCAAATGCCAAATACGCATTTTCGTAGCACTAAAATACACTCCCAGGTCACGTAGGTTAAATCAGATTAGGTTAGGTTAGGTTGTCCCTGTAGCCTGGAACCAGAATAGGGCTACGCTATCCTCTGCCCATCGTAGGAGGGGCTTCCGGGCCCGTGGGCGGCTAGGGTGGGAACCTGAACCGTCCAGCCAACCACCCCGGAAATGACTACGGTATGTGTGGCTGCATACTGGCGTAAAAACCCGAAAGCTAAAGGATGAATGTAAGTTCATCCCGAGCAGAGCCCGGCAGGGCACGCGCTCATAGGATTTCGGGTGTGTTATGTTGGAAATTCCGGAGTCCTATCATAGCGTCGAGAAAGGCCACCGGGAGGGCTTTAGTGCGATAAGAATCCCACATAACCTGTCATCACTCCCACGGCTTCGGGTACCTTTTGAAAGTTTCTCCCTCGTCAACAAAAAAAAAAAGACTAGGTTTAGATTGTCCAGCAATCTCCCGATCCGCAGCAGGAGAGTGGAGCGTCGAAGAAGGATTTACCACTCTTCTTCAGCCCCTATAATTGAGGCTTAGGCGGTGGATGCGTGGGCATCCATCGTCAAGTATATAGGCCTCCAGTAGGCGCGCGCGGTGTTCCCGTGCGCTTCCTTTAATGCAAGCAGGATGGAGGAACTCAACTCCTTCGTATCACGAAGGATCCAATGCTGTCGGGGCCGCGGAAGAATGCGAAAGCGTGCCCGTAGTCCCGACATTCAGCGTTGAGAAGAACAGCGTGGGGTTTTAGCCGGTAGGAGTCCGGTATAACCCTCTGTCGCCTCCGCGTCAGAAAGGTATCCATGATGGATTTTCCCACGGAAAAAAGAGGTTTAGATTGTCCACGCTTGCTAACTATTAAATTTTTACTGCGGTGGCCTTAATACGTAAGTACCGTTTGTTGTTGTCATTGAATTTCTGCGATTGATGTGTTTATGAAATGACAAAAACGTTATTTTGATTTTATTATATGAAAAACAAACTGTTCTTTATTACGCATGCGTTAGTAGAGAGAGACAGATAGGGTACCGCAATCTTAATTCTCTTTTTAACCGTCGGATGTTTCCGCTTACAGGTAGCCGTACGTCTCCCATACTCTATGTATAATACCTCTATGAAATAATTAACACTCATACCGGAGGAGAAGGACTTCTCTGCTAAAGAGGAAGATAGAATTTATTTGACAATACTTTTTTTGCTTATTTATTTTCTTGGAAACATAACTGACAGCTAATACAACCATTAAAATGCATGTAGTGTTCTTGATCAACCACTACACTCTTCATCATGATAAAATTGATATATGATTTGAAATTATGAGTTGGTATGGTCATATAACTGATATATTAAACTGCTGGATATTATACTAAAATGATTGATGTGATAGATATGAGTGAGCACGCGGGATCGCCTTGTTGCGACTGTATGATCCGTACCGTGCACAACGTACCCCTGCCTAATTATTTAATTGAAGCTATTAAAACGACCGCGAGGCTCAGGTAAATTGTCGACGAAGCAAGATGTACGAATTGCCTCGTACAATGTATTACTTTAATATCAATATAACAATAAATATTAAGTACGTGGTTTATTAATGAACCCAAGGATGTTTTCTCTCTTAAACTTAATTTCGTGCACATCTTTCTAAAAAAATCCCAGATTAATTATATTTGTTGTCTTTTAAATTAGTTTTAGAATTAACCTCATATTGATGTAAAAGTTAGGTACTTATGTTACATGTTATAATAGCATGCTGTGTTTACCTGTATTTAGCTCATAATACTTTGTTGCAGTATAACTATTTTAGTTTTTTTTTAATGTAACAGTCGTTGGTAGACCAAATAAATAAATAAATAATATATATGTTATAGGCATAAACTCTAATCGACGTTTAAGAGTTACCTACTTTAGACTATATTGAATTGGAGCAGTAATTCCCAAATTGTGGTACGCCTACCTCTGGAGGATACATGGAAATTAATATCAGTAATATTATATAATTATATAAACTGATCGCTGGTTTAGCCGCCAGCGTACAAGCGCTGGTGTTACTGGTAGATGGTGCCGACAGAGCGGCGGCGAAGGAGACACTATTGGAGCTCGCCGCGGTGGTAATGCTAGGTGACACAGTTGTAACAAATGACACACTTGATGGCAATTGAGTTGTTGTTGTTGAGACAATAAAGCGTTTTAAAAACATACCCCTTTCCTCATCTTGGTACCGCCCTGGCGTCGGTGGCATTATCGGTGGTGACGAAGGTGGTGGTGGTGAAGCTCTCAACTTGCTGGCAGATACCCCCGCAACAGCTTCCACGCCGACCTCTCCTCCCTCCTCCGCCTCCTCTTCTACTGGTACTTCCTTGTAGACCTCAATAGAAGAGCTCCTTGTGATCGCCCGCACTTTCGCTGGACCCTCTTCCTTCAGGGGTGACAAAGGTCGTCGCGTCTTATTTCCCCTGGGGGACGACTGCGGTATCGCCAACGACCGCAGGGGGTATTTGGGCTCCCTCCACGAGGCATCCCTCTCGGAGCCGCTCTCATCATCATCATTATCTATGTAGACCGATCCTCCAGGGGTAATCCTAAAAATAACCTCTTCCGGGGGTATGCGTTTTCCCTCTCTTTCTCTCGGTGAGATGCTGCCGGTGGTCGTAGAAATATATCCTGCCTACCGCCATCTTCGGTTGTTTTTCTATTGCCGACCTTCTCATCCAGCTTTTTGCCGCCGCTGGTTATTGCGGAACAAGAGTGTATGTTGCTTCTGTCCTCCTCTAGTTCGCGAGATGGTTGCGGTGCGCTTGTGATTGGTTTGGGTTTTCCTCCACGGGTGTGGGAGCGTCCCCTCCTTCAGTTTCCAAGCCCCGCCGGTTGGCTGCGGAGCTCCGGGTCGACAGGGCGGTACTGGGGAGGGAATAACTCTCGGACAACAACCCTTCTCACCTTCACTCCCTGGGGGGAAGGCGGTCCATTGGCGGGCTGCCGCAGATCNATCCAGTTCTCTGATAAGCTGCTGCGCGGTCAATCCCGCCGAGGGAATCCAGCTCGTGGGAAGCCCGGCAAGGCGCCTACGACAGTGGCGGCTGGTACTTCCGCGCGATCCCGCTATTTGAACGCCCTTTCCACCAGGAAAGGGATTACAATTGCTTTTGTTCGCGATAATCTCAGAAACAGCTTAAACGATTTCGGAACGGTTTTCACTAATGTATTGCAGTAAGCATTACTTAATATTTAAAGTTCGTTTCATTTCAATCCGTCCATAAATAAAAAAGTTATAAATTAATATAAATATGTCTAATGGACAGAACGAGCAAAACCCAGTTTTGAAACAATGCAGATGTTATTTCCAAGCGTAAGGTAATTTTCTGAAGCGAAGCGAAGGCAATTTACTAATCGTACATATAAATGTAAAGGCTGTTATCAACATTTCAAAGTGGTAGAAAACGCGTTTTAGTTTTTTAATTGAATCCTAGATTGTCGAGAAGGGATTTATGCGACTGAATCGAAAAATTAGATAAGAGCTGGCCCATGGATAGTCTTGATACACAATGCACTGCCTACGCCAGTAGAGACAAGATATACATTTTTGCGACGCGGCTTATCATTTTCTTCATAAGAAATTCACAGATTTTTTAAGCCTTTAACCACTTAATATCTTGACTTAATATCAGTTGTCGTGCCCTCAGCGCTAAGCACAGTAAAACGAAAAATAAATACCTACAACAAATAGATAGGTTCAATAGTATATCGATATGGGTTTGCCCCCTTCAAACGCTTACAATTTCAACTAGATATCGTAACAGACAGAAGATAGAAAGCGTTACTTTTTAATTTTATTTCTAATATTAGCAGATATTTGTAAAACAGATTAAGATTTGTAAAACAGTAGACAAAATTGGTAACACAATGAAACAACAAACGTTTAAAGATCTTGAAA
>PDGT01000005.1:6560487-6661286 GCA_003671415.1 Megathymus violae | reverse complement strand
ATAGAATATGCAGGTGTGCAGATTACTTTTTATCACCAATATTTTAAGAATATTTACTAATAACAAAAATCTTTTATTAGTGGTCTCAAACTTTTGACCGGTAGTGTATATATATATGTTCGTTTGGCTAGTCGCACCATTCAGTTACAGGGGTTGTGTACATTCTTCTAAGACAGATTCTTTTTGCACTTGTTACGTTTAAACTTACGAAACGCTGTGTCACATTGTGTCATTGCCATGCGAACCCCTCCTGTGATCCACAAGGCTAGTGTTTTTTTATTCTGAATTCTCTAACTTGTTCATGCCTACCAAACGTCGTCTCTATAATACCCTTTAATATACGTACCTTGTCATACACTGTTGACGTAGCATACAAGCAAGAGAGCAACTTCTTCTATCAAGTTATTATTAATAATTTTGGCAAAACAGCCCATAATAACATATGCCTTTATTTAGGGTGGTGTTATTTTATATGATACGTAGATGAATTCACGTCGCAAGAAGCCGGGTGCACTCAGCCGGCCATATTAAATGGTCTAAAGATGAAGTCATCATCAAGTCTAGCAGAGAATTTGAGGTATTGAAATTATGGTTAGTAGGCTCAGAAGGTAGAATAGAAAGGTTGACACTGCCTTGACAATATCATGAAGCATGAAAAGTATTCTTTTAAAAGATCGGTATTTAGATCACCCACTACGATATACTGAGCGTAATCAGTAAGCTTCAAGTAACGCTTCAAGACTAGAGGAGTACTTGATGAAAGCGAATACACAAGCCCCGGCATAGCCTTGCTACACTTTATTTGGTGAAGAATATCAATGAGAAGATATTCCGGTGACGCCGACTATGAGTAGGACGACGAATTAATAACGGTTTAAGGGATATTACTACGCAAGTAAGATTATGTTACTTTTTAAACTTTATAACTTAAACTAATGACCATAAAGTAGCATATGAAATTGGTTACACTAAAAATCTAAGACTCGTGGCGAGATTAGTGGGCAAAACAATGATTATTATAACATCCAAACAGATATTACAATTACTTGAACTTACCACATTTTTCCTTTTCATGAGTCTGGTAAGAGTGTCGTCTAAGCGGCTCCTTGTAGGGTTGGGTGAAGCGACAACATCAGTCGTTTGTATTGCATTCGGCGTGTGTGGAGTGCGGCGGCCCATAGAGAAGTCTTGCGCTTCACTGAGATCCAAGGGAGCAGACAGATCCACAGGTGCAAGGACTGCAGAAGGAGTAAGGGGCGTTGGGGGAGCCGGTGAAGCAGCGGGTGGGGGCGCAGGCGAGGGTGCAGGACGCTGGTGAGCGGGTGGCGGCGCAGGCGTTGAACGTCTCGAGCCAGAGTCACTAGAGGCATCATCGCGTTCTGCTCGGTGCGGTTCACGTACGTTAGTGTGGGAATGCGCTGCCTGAGGCGAAGACAGCAATGCATGTAGCTTTGCTCGCTCTGTTTCTACATCGATAGCGATGTGTCGTTTCTGAGTGTGCTTGCGTTCCTCCGATGCGTCTCGTTGGACTGCAGCAGCGGCTCCTTCGACCGGTTTTGATGTGGAGGCGGTCGGCCATTCACAGTTCTGCACAGCGTGTGCGATGTGATGCAATCGGGTCTCGAGTGCACGCTCTGAGAACCATTGTTTAGGTGACAGGGATTCTTCTATTCTGCCCAGCTTGGCTAAAGTTTCCAGCTCTGATAAAGCATCGGTATCCTCGTCGTTGTCTCGATCGCACGTGTTTGATGTCCGCTTGCTGCGACGTAAGGACATTCGCGTTTCGTTGGCTTCCGTGCTTTTCTCGTCATCGTCAGATGATACCTTTTGTGTTTCATTCTTTGATGTATATTTAGCGTACCATTTACTTGCGCATTCAGCAAATGGTAATTTTGGATCGCAAAATAGTTTATTATATGTATCACCTAATCCATGTCTGAAACAATAAATCCCGTAGTCAATATTTGTAATACATACAACGATCAGTTGGTCAGTGTACACAAACCATTAGATGTAGTGAAAATGATTATTACGAAGAAAGAAATCAAACTTACTTGCATACTCCCAATACTAATTGTTTGTCGTGTCTCGTAGGCTGCCACCATGGCGGAGTGTCGAGCGACCTTTCGCAGAGAGCAAGACGCGCATCGAGCGCCGGGTGCGGTGCGACCTCCTCACGCAGTACCCGTAAGAGGTCGATTCTGAAATGTTATTAATTTTTGTATTTGAATCTGATATGTTAGATACGGTTTTTATGAAATTACTGACTTACATTACAGGCGGCTTCCTCAATTATCTGAAGATTGTTTTAAAATTCTAAATTTTAATTTAGAGTTTAAATTTTATTTTAATATACTTATTTCGTCAACTAGAAGTTACAAATTTTCAACTTCTAAATTGGTTGTGGTTAGTGAATACTATTTCCATTGTAAAAGCAAGAAATAATATAAAGTACTAAAATTAAGTGCCACCTGTTATTAAATTCCTACTCTTAGGTTACACACTCCCTATATAACTTTATTCATACACTCTAGTTCAAATATATATTTTTTTTTATTGCTATTATTTTTTTACTATAGAAACTATCAAAACCATTAACAAGAGAGAAATAGTAAAATGTAATAAAAATAAACCAACTGAAAAAATTAAATAATAATGTTTTAATGCTGGTTCTTTTAAGGTTTAAACTTTAAGGTTGGTACAATCTTACCTTTCTAAAGTTGCAATAGCTCGCTCCTCGCCAATAGGTTCAGCTTTTAAGTCAGCCCGTGTGGGAAGTTCAGCTTCCCCAACTGCAAGACCGCACTGGCGTTTGCACATGGCCATAAAAGCTTTAAGATAATCCGTAAGGGCGTCGTCACTCTTCGAGTCTAAACGAGCTAAGGATCTGAATCGACTCCATCGAAGACTTTTTGTCGCTGGATCAAACTCTACACCGTACGACGCCACCGTACGTCGGAACGCCTCTTCGTCAGCTCGAGTCCATCGCCACTGAGAGACTTCGTCTCGAGCAAGTTGGTCCATACGTTCCCGTCGTTCCATCTAGTTAAGATATACAAGTGGTATAATAATAACATTAATTCATTATAGGGATTATTCTTAGAACTCTAGGCATCTTAGTATATATATTTGTTTTGTTTGTCTGCGTTTTGTATTGTACCTTAGCTCTTTGCTGCATCTTCAATTCCTCGCGTTTGTAATTTCGCTGGTAGGCGGTGATGAGTCGACGCAGACGTGTGTTGAGGTCTTGCATGGACGGCCATAGATGCGTTGCGGGCGCGCGTTCGTCGTCAGCTCGCGGCGAAGCAGCCGGTGACGTAGCGCCTGCACCACTCGACACCTCGTCCGTACAATCCTCGTCACCAACTACGCTTCCTCGTACCTTACGCTCCTCGCTCCTAATTACATTAACAATTTATCGTAATTATAGTGAATGTAGTTTAATGAAGCCAGAAAAAAAAATATTAGCATTTTATCTCTCAATTACAAGAGAGGGAATTAGTATAACAAGACTAGCGGTGCTGATCCTTTCTGACGTACGAAACTTAAGAAAGTTAAGCTTCATTAAGATAACACATTATGAATGATGCGTTATAATATTATTACAGTAATTTGTTGTTATTTCATGTATAAATTTAATAACTGGAACTCACTTGATGTCCGTGCACTCTGCATCGTCCGGTGGGCCAAGTTTATCTACGTAGCATAGTTGCGTATCAGAACGCATAGCTAAATAGTTTTCATAGCCGTGAATATATGTACCCACAAGCAAAGATACGTCACATTCAGTGTCCCACCACAGTCGTGGTGGCGCGCTGTCTACTCCGCGCGGTACACGCATACCCAAAGCGCTGAAAATCCAATTATTATAGTGGTGAGTGTTTTGTTGAAACCACTTGTGTTAAGTTTGATCCAAACATGAAATAAAATATTAAAATACCTTGCATGTGTACCACTTTCGATTTGAGTTGCGTAATCTCCAATAACTTCATGTTTTATGTAATACATCATTCGAACTCGCAACAAAACTCTGAAATAAAAAAAAATCGGTAAAAATTAGCACTGTGTAGTTACTCTGTCGCTGTGAAATAATCGATTAAGAACAAGTATTTTAACTTACTTGTTAGCGTGTCGGAATAGGTGTTTTTTATAACTGCTTTCTAAATACAGTTCGCAATCATACTTTTCTATGGAACTCCAGTGATTGGAATCCTCCCACTTTTGTGGATCGTTTGGCTTGGGCAAGTCTTTAAGTCTATTCTTTTTCTTAGCATTTCTGCCTCGAGGCACAGGGTTGTGCAGACCACTGTGGTTTCTAGAGATAGTTACTTCGCCATTTTCACAGGGTTCAATAAGGTCCCAAATAAAATTACGTATCTTTTCGTCACCCTTATAATGTCTTAAGCAGTATAAAACCTAAAAATTGGTAATAATATAAATTATAAATTAAGCAAATTAATATATGTTACTACAAACAAGGAATATGTCAGAATTAGTATTATTAACTCAAAGAAAGTCTTAACTTCCTCGGTATTAGCATGGCAAGTCATCATACAACAAAAAATGTGTTTAAAAATATACATAATATAATTATGTATGTGGGTAGATACTTATGTTAATTGTCTAGAACACTTACAATAATTCTGGCACAATCTTCTATAACAGGGAGAGTCCAGCCTTTCCTAAATTGATTTTTGTCTATTATTTCTTCCCACCTGGCCCATCTAATATAAAAAAAAATTCAGTTGTGTGATATACAACACTTACACATGCAAAACTTGAAAGGGTCTTGCTAAACATTTTCGACTGTTACATAATATGCAAACACACAAAATGTAATATTATATAGGTGATTACATAGGTAACAAACTATTTAATTCTCCTATATCTTCACTTACCCGAATGTTAGTAGCCCCCTTTCAATCTTAAAACATTCTGATCTGGTCCAAGAACCATAAACAACTTCTTCATCAATTGGAACCCCTTCATGTCGAGGAACATAATCATCGCTTGCATATCTTCTTCCTTTTCTCCCCAGTCTATCTTTTTTCCTCTTACTTCTTAAACTTATTCCTAAACAAATAAAAAATAAATATCATCATTGGATCTCAGTGTTAGAATCAGTATACAATAATGGCATATGTATCTTAAACGCAGTACCTTCTTCATCTTCATCAGAATCAGGTGTTACTTCCATGTCGGACATTTCCATAGGACCATCGTCATGTCCGTATCTTTTGATGATTGTTCTTTTCCGTGGTTCAGTAACTATTAAATCTTCATCTTCTTTCTTTTCAGTTGTATCTATTTCTGCTTTCTTCGCCCATTTATTCCAAAAATCGGGATCTCGTATATCAATATCCGACCTTTGATCAGTTGCAGCAAAACTAGCTTTCGAAAATGTAGATCCTTTTTCGGATTCCATTTGTATAACTTGAGTTCGTCGAGCCAATATCATTTCTATGTCTTCTTCACAAAATTTATCACCGGCATTATCTTCGTCCATAACCGCACCATACGCTCCCTTTTTAAGTAAATCCTCAATTTCTTTTTTGGACAATTGTTTCAGTCCTGCTTCTTTTCCTTGGGAAGTATTCATGCTCTGTAATATAGCTTTATCCAAGCCAAGTTTTAATGAAGCTTTATCGAACATTTCCCTTTCATAAGTATTACGACAAATCAGTCTGTATATTTTAACCATTTTTTGCTGTCCGATCCGATGACAGCGAGCTTGGGCTTGTAAATCATTTTGCGGATTCCAGTCGCTGTCGTAAATAATAACTGTATCTGCAGCAGTTAGGTTGATTCCTAAACCACCGGCTTTAGTACATAACAGAAACACAAATCTATCAGAATCCGGTTTTGAAAAACGATCAATGGCTTCTTGTCTTAAATTCCCTCTTATACGTCCATCGATTCTTTCATATGGATATTTCCTAAAAACAAGGTAATCTTCTAAAATATCCAAACATCTCACCATTTGACTAAATATTAGCACACGGTGACCTCCAGCTTTTAATTTTGGAAGCAGTTTGTCAACCAAGACCATTTTACCCGATGACTGAATAAGTGCTTTGTAATAAGCTTCTTTGTCTTCCCCATTACTTTGTTTATAATCAAATTGTATTTGATCTTCAGCTCCGTTTAGAAGGTATGGATGAATGCAGCATTTTCGGAGTTCCATCATGGTATTCATTAAGTTTGGAATGTTAGCTGCAGATGCTGTTCCTTTCTGCAAAAAACTGAAGTTTCTTTCCAATATAGCTCGATAATACTTTTTTTGTATGTTTGTTAATTCTACCTCGATAATTGTCTCTTCTTTAGGAGCTAAGGTTTTTTCTACGTCTTCCTTTAATCTTCTTAACATCATAGGTTTTAGCAGAGCTTGCAATTTATTTACTTCAGATTCACTTTTCAACTGTCCAAATTCAGTCAGAAAAGCATCGCTGCTAGAAAACTGAGCAGGTTCAAGAAAATTGAGTAAAGAGAAAAGTTCATTAACGTTGTTCTGTAAAGGTGTACCAGAAAGCAACACACGGTGTTCTAAATGGAGCTGTCGTAATCCTTCCAATAACTTACAGTTTCTATTTTTTAGCCTGTGGGCTTCATCTATAACACATATTCTCCAATTGAAAGACTTCAATTCTTGGAAATCAGTAACTATAATTTCAAAAGTTGTAATGAGCACATTAAATTTAGTGATTTCTTTAATAGGTTCCCCCTTTCCATTCTTGTAATAGAATTCATATTCTTGTATCATGCTTTTGCTTTGTTGAGATCCATGATACACAACAACATTCATTTCAGTCCAACCTTCAAATTCTCTTTGCCAGTTAGGTATTGTTGATAATGGTGCAATTATGAGAAATGGGCCTCTTATTCCATACTCCCATACTGCATTAACAAATGTTAAGCTTTGTATAGTTTTCCCAAGCCCCATTTCATCTGCTAGTATACAATTACGATTGTTATGCCAAGAGAATAATAACCAGTTTAAGCCTTCTAATTGGTAAGGGCGCAGAGTATTACCTCCTTTGTATAAAGGAGATTCTTTCAATTGTGCCCAGTTATCTGCTGCCGGCCTTTTTTTGAATTTCCATTTATCTTTGGATGGCAATTCACTAAATACTTTGTATTGCTTTATTTTGTCTACATCAATATCTTCTTCTAATTCCCACGTACTATCTTCATATTGTAAACTTTTCCACTTGACTAAATAATGTTTAACCACAGTATTATTTGCCGGATCTTGATTTTCAGACATATCTAATATTCTTTCAACTTCAACATAGTCAGGATTAAATGGTTCATCATCTAAAAGCTCAAAAATGTTCATTTGCTGAGCCTGTTTTTGTTTGAAGCGTTTGATTTTTGAGTATATTCGTTTATCTCCTTTATATAATTCCTCTTCAGTCTTCCACTCACAATGTAAATATGAAAAATTTCTATACTTTACAAAATATTCTTCAACGTCCACCATGACAGGTTTTTTTATTTTAGCATCGGAACCATCTTTTTCGGTATCAGGTTTATTTAACTCTTTGGTTTCTCTATCGCCTCCAGGTCCTGGTTTATTTTCTTCCACATTATAATTATTTTCATTACCCTCTTGTATATTGTATATTGTATTTAATGTTTCATCTTTGTTCTTTCTGCTTTCTGATAGGTCATCATTGTCTAATTTAATATCTGGTGTCGCAATTTCAATTTTTAGTTCTCTTTTGCCTATACGACATGCAAGTACGTGTTGCACAATCATTGAGTCTTCTTCTGTAGTGTTTACATAGATGTAATTGGGTTTTGGGGTACCCTCAGGTTTAATACTGTCTTTGGTATCAGAATTCAAATCTTCAAATTCTTTTTCATGCTTAACTGGTGTTAATGTAAACTCGTCATCTGACAATCGCAGCATTACGTCGTCAGTATATTTTTTGCGTTGAGTATTCCTTGCGGAACGACGCTTTAGGCTGTCATCACCCTCTGGCGGAGGTGAAGGTGGGGGAGTAGCCATCATATCATCTGGTTCTCCATCTGAATCAGGAATTAAACCACCTCGTTTTTTCTTTCTTCCACCTGATGTTTTCTTAGCAATCAATTTCTTACAACTGCCACTACCAGATGCTCTTTTTTTAGACGACTTCTTTTTTTGGCAAATGTCTAACTCATCATCTTTTTCATTTTGTTCCCGTTTTGCTTCCGCTTCTTCAAGTAAATCTTTTATGGCTATCTTTGAAACTGGGATGTCATCAAAATCAGTAACATTCGTTTCGTCCAACGATGGTACTTGTGTATTTAATATAGTTTTACTGTGATCAATAGCAAGACTGCTATTCAGTGACATATCACTTAAAGTATTGTCTGTGATGTCTTTTTCTAACAATTCGTTACTAGTAGTAGTATCAGCTTGTATTTCAGCGATTCCTTTTTTAACGTTTCGTTTTCTTTTAGGGGCGTTTGGATCTTTTGGTTGCCGTTTTTTACGCTCTTTTACTGGTTTATCTCCTACAATCTTGGCGGTTTTGGGCTCTTTTGGGGTGCGTGGTTTTCTTTCTTTATTTTTTCTCGGTCCTCTTGGCTTTTTGACTTTACTGTCATTAAGATCATCAATTGAAATAGCGCTGCTATCTAAGTTAGTGATCTCTTCCGTCATTTCTAAATCAAGCTCAGAATTGCTTTGCAATCCTGTACCTGCAGTAACGCAATCTTCTGATACTGGCAGCTGATCAAGAGATTGTGGAATCGACGCCAACTTTTCTTTTTTAACTCTAGGTTTTCTTGGTTTTGCTGGTCCTTTTCCACGGCCTCTGCCAGTAGTACTTGTCACTTGAGGACTTTCTACCATTTTAGTGCCATAAATAGGATTTTGCAAAATGCAATTAGGACCCCCGTTACACTTATCGTTAGTTTCATGTTGTTGAAGCATTGACAATCTTTCTTGTAGACATCTTACTTTTTCTTGATTCTCATTAGAAGGTGGAACACAATAAATCTCTTGAATTTGTTGTTGCAGAGACATTCTTTCTTGATGATGCGAAGCGGGATACATGACAGGCATGGGCCCAGCTGGATGTGGTAAATTACTAGATCCCATAATAATCATATTTGGATTTATATTATGGGTTACATTTGGAATAATACTTTGTGGAGTTGTCTGAATAGTAGAACCCATACCAGGATGAACGTTTTGCCCCATTGGATGAATATTAGGTATGTTTGTTGATTGGTTTGTTGGAATATTGGGTATATTACCAGAAGCAGTTTGAAGATTTTGTTGGGCATTGCCAGCAATATTAGATATAGTAGGGGATATACCAGTTACAGGTGCTTGTGGATTATGCACCGGAATTGTCGATGAAACGCTACTTGTATGTTGCATCGTATGTGAAGCTTGAACATTCGGAATAGTTTGAGTTCCGGGTGTGATGCCACTTTCATAAGTAGAAATAACATTGTGACTTTGATTGCTTGGTATACTCGATGATATGCTAGATACTATATTAGGCGGAATTCCAGGTGGAATTATATTTTGAAAAGTGTTACTTTGATATCCTTGATTTCTGGAAACATTTATTGGTGGACTTTCGAACTTTCCGATAGGATTAGAAGTAGTATTCACTGTTGGTGGATGATTAAGAGACAGTTGAATTTGCTGAGAAGAGCTACTTTGAGCATGGTCAAGAGGAGGCGTTAAAACGTTAACAGCAGATGACTGGGCTTTTCCTTGACCTCTTAATTGTTCATTATCACTTGTCTTACATGGTTTTTCCACATTATTTACATTATTTTCGGAATTACCTTCTGCAATCGTCGGTATATCATTTTTCTCTTCTTTAGAATTGTTAACTGCACTAAAAACATGATCAGTAGATTGACTGCCATGAGAACTTTCCTTAGTTTCTACACTATCTTCAGGTGGACAAGGAGGATTTAAGGTATTTGATGATGAAATCAAAGAATTATTTACAGTCATATTTTCCTGTGGTATTATACTACTTGGAGTAGATTTAGATACAAATGCAGTACTATTCATTTCTGTTTTTAAAGTATCTGTGTCAACTGGACCTTTATCCATTTTTGTATTATCTGTGCTGATAGCAACCTGCGGCATACTTTTTGTTAAATCTGGTTTTAAAGTAGACATTGCAGTAGATGGCTCAACAGTTTTCATAGGCTGGTCGGAACTATCTATTTGAACCACGTTGTTAATTGGAGTTGGGATTTTGGTAGGATTCCATTGTGAAGGCGACGATACAATATGCCCAACCGCAGGCGAAGCAGGATTCCGTTGATATGCATATTCTCCTCCAGTTGGCAAAACCATTTGTTCTAAAGCTTGAAGTGTATTTTGTGACGTAAACCCAGAAGATACTGGTGGAGGACCGGCTACAGGTGATTGTACCAAAGTACGGGACCCATGTGGTGAAGCACAAGGCCCTTTTACAGGAGACATGACAGGACGAGGAGATAGTTGCGGCTGCCCTTGTTGCCTCGGCGATACTTGCGCGCGAGGTGACATTTGAGGCGATAATTGAGGAAATGGTGGGCGGTATTGAGGACTGCCTGATTCCAGGCTGGAGGATTTAACAGGATTGTACTGATTTGACACATTTACATCAAGCGGGTGTTGCACTTGATGAGGTTGATAATTCATTGGAACTGTATGGTGAGGTGAAGCATATGGTATTTGTGACGGCACACCATGTGATGGACCGACAGTGGATGACGGTACCGGAGGTTGACGTGGGACGTGATGTAAGGGTGGCGCGCCAGCATGGTGTAGATGGGGATTAGGGTGATTTTGTATTCCTGCACCGATACTACCACCATGACTTGTCATTGTTTGATGTGGTTGATGTTGAGGTATTGGGGGATGACTTTGTTGAGAATGTGGTAAACCATACTGATGAGCATTTACATCTATCTGTTGGTGGTAAGTTGGGTGTTGACTTATTCGAGCTGTGGCTGGTGGGTGCATCTGTGTGTAGTTGGGATAGTTCTGCAAAAAAATACATAATGTATAAATATTTAAGATTAGTGATTGAACACAATAAAACCATAATAAAAATTAATGCATTCTTTGCCCGCTAATCATTAGGCTAAACACATAAACCATATTAATAAAAAAGTCAAATTTATGAAAATCATGAACAATTTTATCAATCCACTCTAATTTGCCTCATATTATTGATTCACCACACGTGATTAGTATACCTGTTGTTGTCCATAAATTTGTTGTGATGAAGGTTGTGGAAAATGAGGTTGTCTTGGGATGTATGCCCCATTTTGAGCTTGTAGTCCACTTATTCCAGATCCCTGCATTAAAAAAAACTTAGCTAATTTCGATAACATTTTAAGTATATTTTAAGTACATTTTAAGTACATTTAAGTGGCAAATAAATACTTCAGTCTATCTATACATATAATATAATTTTAACTGATCGCTTTGTATACATGCAGGAATGGAAGGATGAAATATATGAGAAAAACTATTATTAGGGGCCTTTATTAATGTAATAGAACCCAAAACAATAGTTATTAGAATTTTCGCATCCTTATCACTGCTTTTGTTCGCACTAATCTCAGGAACGGCTTAACCAATTTCGTTGTTTTCACTAATGTAAGCATCACTTTAAAGTTAAAGTTCGTTTGATTTCAGTTCGTCCACAAATAAAAAAGGAATAAATTAATATATTTCAAATTCACCGAACAAGAAAAACATAATCCTAAAACAACGCAGGTGCTCTTTCGAGAAGTAATGCGTAGTTATTCTGAAGCGAAGCGAAGGCAGTTTACTAGTAAATTAATAACTGAAGTGACGCATGCGAGTTTCAGTTTCTCATTTACCAATAACATTGATTACCTGCTGAGGAGAGTATTGGTGCATTTTCTGTTGATGTTCATACGAGTGTCTATAACTTGGCGTGATAGGCGTATATCGATTAGCGCCTGGTGCTCCCGACCACACTCCCATATCTCCAATACCTACACATGCAAATTAATGAAAAACAAATTTTTGGTGTTATTATATTCAATATTCAGTAAATCCAATTTAACTAACCTTGCTCTGGCATAGTGTACATTGGTTCAGGTCCAGGATGATATCCAGGATATGAGTGAGATGGATGCACATGGTGGGAGGGATGTAGCGGGCCATGTGGTTGAGGCAAACGTGGGCGAGGAGGATAATTGCCATAGTCGTGGTAGTCGGGAGCTGGAGGGCCAGTACCAGGATTTGGTACTGGTTGGGTGTTACTTGGACCTCCACCTCCAAACGATGCCAGTTTTTGGATAGTCCCCTCCTGAGCCACACTGTTTGGATTATATGGCTGCCTATAACTAAAAATATTATTAAATGAATATCATATTATTAAATTAAACAGTTTTACTGCAGTAAAATCATAATTATTATGCGCTTAAAAATTGTATTAGTATCTAACCATTAGATTTTTTAATTTCACTATTAAAACAAGTCTGTTACACCTATACACCTAGTGTCATAACATAACAGTGTCCTATTGCTTTCTTGTGGAGATTAGTTCATCTGATCATAACCCGGTTGTGGTCCTTTCCCAAAGATTGGATGTAATTTAATTACACTCTATGATACCTGCATAATATTTTTATAGATTTACATTGTGACTTCGCGATGTACACAGTTTTACAAAATAAACCATCATGTCATTTCTCAATTACACATTTCTCAGTCTTTAGAGTCCTGTACAAGTCTAGTACTACCCCATAAGACATTGAATATAATCTTAATCTAAAAGTTAAGGTATCTAAAGTACATATTATGTAGACACTCCATACCTATAAGGCTAATTTAAATTTGTATTTTTTGTAGATATTGCCGTATGATACCAATTTAAAGTTGTAAATGTAAATACATATAAAATGTGAATAGAATCTTCCATACCTGAGTTGGTATAGTGGGTATTACTGATATATTTTACTTTTAGGATTTTTTTTTTCACATTTTTAGATATCCAATATCTAACAAAGTGAAAAAAGGAGCACAATATTGCAAGGAAATACTAGATTTTGTAATATTAGAAGTAAACTAAAAGATATAAAATCAGATTCAGGTTTATGGGGATGCAATATAATAAATTATTGTTTATAGTGCTCATATTATGTTGGCACTCCCATAATATTGAATTACCTATGAAATTGGAGATTTGTATGAAAATTTGAAAACATATTTTTTTTTATTTATTCATAAAATCTCTAATTTCATAGGTAAAGACCTATTAGTATAATTATGTTACTTATATAGAAAATTACCTATTGTCTGCAGTGTCTTTACTGTCTCCAGCTACTCCTGTTGTTGAGCTACCCGCAAATCCGTCTGATCCACCAAGATCAGTAAGTCCTTCCAACATACCGCTTCCATCATCACCAAATAAATTATATGAGTCCATCACTCTTTCACGAGTGAATTAAAAAAATATTTTGCCGAAAAATCCAATCATCAATTACAGCGCCCATTGTAAATGTAATCTGTAATCAATAAATACTATTTGTAACAACTTTTCAAAACCAATAACAAAAAAAAACAAGCTGTAGTCACTATGTCCAATACGATAACAGGTATAAAATATTTCAATAGATAAATCTTTTCCATGCCAATGTAGGGATGGCACTTGCAAATAGAATTATCATTATCATCAGCCGAAAGATGTCCATTCTGGACATAGAGCTCCCCCTAGAACACCATTTAGAAAAAACTGATACATACAACATTAATGTGTCTCATTAATAGCAAAATATTTAAAGAATGCTGTGATAAATTGTGGTGATAAATCACAAGCATTTACTTAATAATAAAATATAGGTACATTTGAGAATACATGTTAATTATAAAACATTTATCAAAAATATTTCATTCCATGATAATTTTACTGCATGAAGGATCAATCTGTAAAATATCCAATTTTAATATTGGCCTAACTGTGTAACACTTCAATTGTAACACACTTAATTTTTCAATATAGTATAATTATAATTACATCAAATTTAACAACAACCAACAACAACAAATTTAAATATCTTATTTCATAATTATAATCTATAGTTAACTATGTACAAGGGAAAAGCTCTAGGTCAATGGGTGACAATCTAAAACACATTGACAAAGCTATGTGAGAAAATTACAATTTGAAATATAAATAATCTTAACAGTGTAAAAACATCTTTTTTGACTAAGAATTGTTATAGAAATAACCAAAGCCACAATTTTATTTGAAATAAATTTTCATAAAAATTTGATTGTGTTTAAAATCTACCTTTTTTCACATAGTCATATTACATCACAACATGTATAATAATGGAAAAAATTACATTTGAAGCATTTTAATTTTGTAAAGTACATTGTAATATAACAAGAAATGATAAAATAGAATTATGAGAGAAAAAATACTCTATGGCAAATTTTAAGTTCCAGGACATAAAGTGAAATGTAAACAAACATTTAAAGGGTAACATATTAAGTCTTGTCTAACTAGAATGTAATATTACTAAGAATAATAAGGCTAATCTTGTAAACACTATCTATATTCCACCTAACAGACTTTCAAGGAACTTAACATACTGATAATATAAGAAGATATATAAGACTCATATAATCTGTAAAAATGAAATAAAAAACCTTTGTATTTGCTGTGTAGTCACAGATATTACAAGTAAGGAAACTTGAACAAACTATCATCAAAATTTATTGACTGCATTATGGGTAGTGATTCCATTGTACATAGTATCCATGATTATGGTAACAAAATTATAATTTTTCAATAATATAAAAAAAACTTGATTGTTACAAATTCAAATTATTAATTATAGTACATAGTCTATCCAAAACTTATTTTTAATATTATCAATTACAAATAAATTGATTCTTCTTCAAAAATACTCCTGATGCCTCTTCTTTCTTCAAGCAAACAGATTAATAACCCTCCATGTGAGTCAAGCATGTACAACCAAGGGGAAAAGCTATACGCTTATGAATACTATTAACATACAGCGCTATAACTTCTCCCGTTAATTATACAGCAAAGTATCTTCAGGCAATTACTTGTCTCTTGACAATATCTACGATGACTTTTTTATAAATTCATTTCTTACCTGATATTTCACCAAGTAGTTAATAGATTAAAGAGTTAGTCATAGTAATTTAATTAATTAATCTAAATGTGTAATATGTTGTACATAAAAACTTGAGAATAAAGTGGGACAAATGAGGGGACTATTGCCTACACTAGAAGTAAATAAGTGATCACGGAAACCGGCGTCAGAGAATCTTTGGTTACTTGATATTTTAACTGATGAACTAACAGGTTAAAAAGCCACTAATAATCCTTTAATTAATCAACCTAAACAAATAATAGGTTAAATGACGTGACTATTAACTAGATTACAGGTAAAGATTAGTAACCACGAGAACCGGCGTCAGATTTTCACTTATCAATGCCAATAAAACTATTTATAATAATACTATAGTCAAACTTATTTAATTTGTGAGTACAATTTTAGACCTCAAGACAAATATTATAACTGTATTATATATACTCTGGACACTCCATATTACTTCGCGATAGAGAAATAATAAAATACTTCGAAATTTTAAATACCATTAATATATAATTATATTAATGAATTACCACGATGTACAAAGTTACATTTAAGTGAAAATTATGAACTAAAAGTAATTTATAATGATACATATTTAGTATAAAGATTTAGTACTTACGAAAAACGCCACACACCACGGTTGATCACAAAATGGATACCATTCTCCAACAAAGTGAATTTTATGAAAACTTATTAAGTAAGTAATTAAAACCAATGAAGTTTTGTAAAGTCAGAATTAATATATTTTAGTATAACAGTATTTAATGAGATTCAACACTTTAATCAGTAACTTCTCTCACAACATTAAAACCATTATTAGAATATGCACTACACTCCGTCCATTTTGTTTCCTTTGATTAATGGGAATAGAGATGTCATGGACCCAATCGCATAAGCTACAGGTCAGGATATCGACTGTTATCGATATTAAATTATCGATATACAAAAAATATCGATGTGAATAGAAATTTTAACAATGTTTAAATTTAAAATAACGCAAGCGGTTGGATATCTCTAGCATTTTTAATATTTTTTTGCAATCCTACCCACTACAATAATAGGGTTTCGTTGTCAATATGTAGTCGTTTGCGTATATATGGCAATTTTACTGATTAAACTTGGGAGGCAATTTGGAATAGAATATTTTAATACATGATGGAATAAATTAGCTTTTCAAAGCCTTTTGCCAATCAAATATTTTAGTACGGCAATGCCATCTTATATAGTTTTTCGAATTAGATATGCTACAAAAATTCGTAAAGTGCATATAATATTAAATTTATTTGTGTTATAAATCTATTGAAACATTTATTTTCGGTTAGGGTGCTTTTTACCTATTCGATCAACATATTCAATTAATACAAAATACTACAATCACGATATATCTTATAACTATATACGATATATCTTCCGACGATATTAGTATACCGACGGTTTTAAAACATTGTTTTGGTATAAATAAAAAAATGACAACTGCCGATTACATTAGACATCATTTTATGCAACTAAACCATAAGGATTATGTACGATGATAGAAATATATTTGTTTGTCATATCATATCAGGGAGTGGGTGGTTCTTCCCGCGCTGTGTTGCTCAGTTGGGCATATTAATGTAGTTACATTAATGTGTCGTGATAGGCTACACATAAATATTAAATGAAGGTAATATATTTATGAATTAATCAAACTGTAAAATTGTAAAACTGTTCATGAAAAACGGTTTCTTTTAACGCACACAAAAATTAAGGAGGACTATAATTCGAGATGACTTGCGAACTACGACCGAAAGCAAATCTATGAAATAGTCACATACACACAAATAGTATAATGGAGTTAAATCTGCACATTTAATATTTATTGGCAATTTTAATGTAGGTACACTTTATTATTGATGTAGAAGTCAAACATAATTTTGAGAATTGACCCCGTTATCGCCAGACCGGAAATAAAGTTAATAAAGACATTTTATTAAAAGAATACTAAATATAATTTTGAATGCCCGGCTGTATGTATTATAAAAATCTCCTTCACATAAAACTTATGCTTACTCACTCCTTAACTGTTCATGCGTTAAGGCTTTGGAATTCGCTCCCTCCTAACATACGGGGCTCGAACACCGTTTTTGTTTTCAAGAAGAAATAAAAAAAAAACATTAGTTATCTTTAATAGAGGAAATATAGTTATATAAATATATTTTCTACATTCCCGGTATTTTTTATGTAAAATTAAGGTATTTTAATGTTATTAAACTTATTATCATATCTGTTTGTATACAAGTTATATAATTGTATATTGTAAGTTGTATACAAGTTTATATATATATATATATATATATATAAACAAGTTGTAATATACTTATGTATTTATTAACTGTTTTTTGCATAAATATTGGTGTATATTTGTGTATGTGTATACAACATCTACCTTTCGATATGAACTCTGCTGGAAATAAACGGTAACTTTATACATTTTTAAGATCCTTAATTTTACACTTTCAAAAAGTATGTGTGTACATGTATAATTAAATAAAATATATTTCTATAGTTGACAGTATCAGGCGTTACTTTGCGGAAGTTCATTGTTATTAAATTAGTATTAATTGTTGCAAAATAAATTAATACTAATTTGATAAATATATTTCTAATTCACGGAACTGAAAAAATATATTCCTAAAACAATGAGAAAGCTATTTCTAAATGTAAGACATAAATTTTCTGAAACAAGACAAGGGCGGGTTGCTAATTTTCAAATAAATGTCTTTCTCAGCCAGGAAAAGAATCCAGGAAACTGAGTTCAGTACATAGTGTCGATACCAGTTGAACTACAAAATCTTTGATGATATAATTTATTCTTAAAATCTCTGTGGTAGCCTAGTGTTTATAATGGCGGTGAGAGCTCAGGAATGTTTTTAAGTAGTGTGATGTCAGCCTATCTACATTTAGTTATCAAGGTAGACTACAATATTTACTCCTCATGTTCTAAGTGTAATAAGTAGAGTATATAAAAGTTTTAAATTCTTATGTTCATGATTTTTTATGCTTTTGTTATTTTGAATACAAATACCTTTTTTATTTACCTTTCTTTAAAGAAGTTCCATTATTAAAATCTATGAATTTGTAAATAGACTCAGGTAAAATTAATGCCTTCATTGTCTCAATGAATTAGAGAGCAACGAATAAATATAATTTCCATAATAAAATTCAATAAAATTACTATATATATTTTATAGAAAGCAAATAGAGAAGTGCAGATAAATTGGCAACCTATCGCAATCAGAAAAAACGTGACAAATCTCTGTAGTGTATGGTTAGATGGTGATGATGGTGGTAGATACCACCATCCTAAATGTATGAAAGATAACTATACTGTATTACAGATCGTTATCTGTAACTGTAGCGCTACGCTACACACTAATGTATTTACAGCTTTACTTTACTCTCTATGACACAGAATGCTCCATGTTTTTATTGTCTGTGAATAATCTGATTATTATTAATGTGATTTGTCTGTAATTTGCGTGTATCATACCGCACCGCTTCAATCAAATCAATCATTTATAAAATAAATGAATACATAAGAATACTGTGTACACAAACTATTTTTTCCACAAAGAATTTTTAATAAATGAGAACTATCTAAGTCGCAATATTATAATATTGTATGCTTAATAAATAACTATTTTCCATCATTTCTTTATCGCTAAATCGGTTATAAATGATGAAACTAGTAGATCAAGTTGTTAGAAGTTTTAAGGTGGCAAAAGTATTTCGAGAAAATACGGACAAGATAAACAGTATAGACTTTTCTCCTAGTGGCGAAACACTTATATCTTGCAGTGAAGATGACCAAATTGTTATATATGACTGTGAAAAAGGTACTCAAATGATAACGGTCAATAGCAAGAAGTATGGAGTCGATCTTATACATTTTACACATGCCAAAAATACTGCAATTCATAGTTCCACCAAAGTTGATGACACTATAAGGTATTTGTCGCTCCATGACAATAAATACATAAGATACTTTCCAGGACACACAAAGAAAGTAGTGACATTGTGCTTATCACCAGTTGAAGATACTTTCTTGTCTGGATCTTTGGATAAAACTTTGCGGCTTTGGGATTTACGTTCACCGAACTGTCAAGGATTAATGCATTTATCTGGAAGGCCAGTTGCTGCATATGATCCTGAGGGCCTTATATTTGCTGCTGGTGTTAATTCTGAAAGCATTAAGTTATATGATTTAAGGTCATTTGATAAAGGACCTTTTGTAACATTCAAACTGAATCAAGAAAAGGAGTGTGACTGGACAGGTCTAAAATTTTCTCGAGATGGAAAAACAATGTTGATTAGTACCAATGGCTCAATTATAAGGTTAGTAGATGCATACCATGGGACTCCACTTCAGACATTTACAGGACATTTGAACAACAAAGGCATACCAATTGAAGCTTCATTCAGTCCAGATTCTCAATATATATTTAGTGGGTCCACTGATGGAAGAGTGCATGTATGGAATGCTGATACTGGTTATAAGGTTTGTGTATTAAATGGAGATCATCCAGCACCAATCCAATGTGTCCAATTCAATCCTAAGTTCATGTTATTGGCATCAGCGTGTACTAATATGGCATTTTGGTTACCAACAATAGATGATGTGTGAATTTAGCTTTCAAAATAATTTACTTTTTATTATTACACTGATATATAGCTGAAGAGAACTTTTTTAATTAATAGTAACAATTGTACCATGTCAATGAATGGTTATTCTATAGTTTTATTCATATTATTAGCAACTGAGTGGTTACATTATTCATAGACAGTAGTAGATCTAGAATCAAGTTCAATGAATGTTTTGTGTATTAATGTTAATTTTAAAATGATTATTAAATATTTTATATGGCAGAATATTGTTAGTACATCTAAAAAATATCTATAGGACATTTCACATTAACAGAATTTAAACAGTGTTTATAAATATTTTAATTTTTAAACACCAATTGGTGAGCCTGTTTCAAACATGTCATTGTTACTAATTCAGTTGTTCATAATCAAAAAAGTGTCATAGTTAACAGAATGTATCCTCCATATGTATACTAATAAATAAAATTGGAATGTCTGTTTGTAATATTAAAATAACCACTTTTTACTACATGCATATGAATGTATATATGACACATACCAAAATAACATTTTTTACAATTTTTGTCTGTCTGTCTGTTTGTTCCAGATAATCTCTGAAACAGCTGGACCGATTTTGAAGGGACTTCACTGGCAGGTAGCTGATGTAATAACGAGTAACTTAGGCTACTTTTATTTCTACTAAATAACTTTTGTGTTAAATTCCATGCGGACGAAGTCCCGGGCACAGCTACTTTAATATATATTATTGTTATTATTACTGTGACATACAAATTTATTGTTGCTTTTGATGAATTGAATCCCATTACTCTTTCTTCACAGAATCTTTCTTTGTTTGTAGCCCAATATACACTCCAGTATTTTGCTCTTTGAACATTGGACATCAATCATTTTTAACTGCACATAGTATGTACTATAAGCAATGTAAACAAATGAAAACAACATTGTCAATTTAAGTCTTGTATTCTAATGACTAATGACTTTTTTGTATCTACTACTTCTCTGATCAATGTGTAATTGTAATTTTATTAAATTCCAATTTATACATGTATTTCAACTTTTGATATTGTTTATTGTGTTTAAATATTACAATCATAATATCAAAATACTGGTTAAGAAGTAGTTGTAAAATTCATTATGAATGTTATCAAGAATATTTTGTATTAATTGGCCAAAAGGAATATTTGACAGTAACTTTTGATGTAATTGTCATTGTTGTAAAATTAGTTGCGAAGTCTCATTTTATATACTTATCCTTTCTTACTTGATACTATTAATCGCGTCAATCAATTTGTTGCGTAGGATAGGAAATTGTTGTCTTTTCGTTAACGGTTCATCGACGATGATCTGTCTACACCACTTCGCAACATAATGAGAGCTTACGTTTACATTTATCTGAAGTTCTACCAGACTGTTTTTATTCCTAAATGAGTAATTTGACCCTTACTCTTTTTAAATTTAAAACACATCCGTGAATTCTGGTAGCATGTAAATGAGACATTTCGTTACTTGTATCTTAAGTTTTGGGCTATGTTTGGGCTATGTATGTTTAGTTATTAACTAGCTGTGCCCGCGACTTCGTCCGCGTGGAATTTAACAAAAAAGTTATTTAGTAGAAATAAAAGTAGCCTAAGTTACTCCTTATTACAGCAGCTACCTGCCAGTGAAAATCTTGTCAAAGTCGGTCCAGCCGCTTCAGAGATTAGCCGGAACAAATAGACAGACAAAAATTGTAAAAAATGTTGTTTTGGTATATGTACCGTATATACATTCATATGCATGTAGTAAAAAGCGGTTATTTTAATATTACAGACACTCCAATTTTATTTATTAGTATAGATAACAGTACCTAGTTTGTAGACACAAGTGCTTGCTAACCTGACAATATAGTTTTTTCTGATAATACAAAATATTTTGTGTTTTGCAAGTGTACGATTAAATGACGGTTCTTTTAAAATGTATCGTCATTTTCACAGAACCGTAATGAGGTTAGGTATATCTTACAAAATTTAAAACAACTTCACTTAGCATTCATAATACACTAAGTACTGTATGTAATATTTATTAATAACAGCATTAGAGTAATATGTACAGTTAGGTTACTTAAGCAATTTTAACAACGCTATCGTATCGTAGGGAGTTATTCGAAGTTGACTAAACCTTATCTATCGATCTCTTATAGGTAATCGATTTAACTATGGTATGTTTAAATATAACGATACAATAAGCATAATCACATAATACAATATATAAATCGGTAAATCTTGTTTTAACGAAATCATTTTGGCAAAATCTTGTAATATCTTTTGCACTTCTGAAATAGAACTATTTAGTACTTACTATTATAAATTAGAATTTGTGTGAATAGTTTGCCAATAGTAGAATTGCATTACACTAAATCATGTATTATAATACAGTATGATACAGTGTAGTTTATACATCAGTAACAGAATTAGATGTGAAAGTTATAATATATCATTATATTAATTAAATTTATTCCTGTACCTTTTGAATCAGAAGTACTATTAATCATTCCACTTTTCAGTACCAATCTCATTATTGCCGTAGTAATACCTATCTATAAAATAATGTACCTAGATAAACCTAGTTATAAACGAAATTACTTAGTAATAAAATAAATTTGAAATAATGAAAACTTGTCTTTTATTAATCCCATTTATCTAGGAACTTCGCACAATTTACTCGAGTCTAGCTCACCTTAAAGCATGAGTACCATATATGAAATAAGTTATGAAGCAGCGATGCAAGTAAGCTTCTCCTGTAATCTGTAATATCGTGTCATCTAACTTATAACTATAAATCATCAGTCTTTCGAGTAGTATATGGTTTATATTCATAATCCAAAATGTATGCTGTTTCCTGAAGAAACCTTAAAGAGAAGTTTTTAATCTATGTTTTTTTTTACATAAAATAAGTTAATGCTTCACAACAATCCCACCTGATGGTAAGTGGTGATGAAGTCTAAGATAGTGAACGCACTAACTTATAAATAGCCTATTCAATCTCCTCTTGAAGACTCCCACATCGTAAGCAGCCGGGAATACCGACGCGGGCAATGATTATATGTAATGTTGTGAACTGCTCCTGCATATAAGGCGCCAATATTTATCGGATAGATTTTATTCACGATGCTTACAATTCTCTAAGCACTCAATTTTAAGAAAAATCAAAGGACTCATAGAATTGAATAATTCTTCTTATTGGGTTATAAAACGTTACTTCATCTCCTTACAGATTTTGATAAATTCACTTTAATTAAATCATTATTAATTCAAATCAAAATCGAATCATTATTAAATCAAATCACTTTTAAATTTTTATTACTACCTTTGTTTAACAATTCTTATGAATCATTTTATACATTTTTTAAAATAAACGATTTCGGTGTATTTAAAACATGATTTAAATAGTAACCACATGTTTAATTTATGAATGATAAATGAAACTTGCCAAGACTGACATCTTATTTATTGTGACTCCTCAAAACATTGTAAGGATGGTAACGTGGGTGTGGCGTGTATCACGCACATTACAGTATTGTACAGAAAATATTAAAAAAAAAATTACCTCCTGAGACATCCATTTATACTGGGGAATGTTTCGCCTTGTTTAAATCAGTAGAATATGTACTTTTGTTGAAACTCCAAAAAAAATTAATATTTTCTGTTTGTAATAGTTATTTAGAAACTATATCTAAATTTCCCTTTAAATTAAGTCAAACTTGCAATATTTTTGATATAACAAATAAATTCTATCACTGTCGTTTAAAATGATACAGTGTAGTTTATGCATGGTTACCTAGCCATTCAGGCATTAGAGGTAATAAAATAGCAGACCAATTGGCAAAAGATGCGGTGGAATGTAGTGACATCTTTCCATATAAAATATCCTCAAGACTTAGTTTCTCTTGCTAAAGTTTATACGATTCATGGCAAAAACACTGGAAGATGAACTCTAAATGGAAAGGAAAATATTATCAAATAATACAACTGACTATATTATGTAAACATTGGTTTTACTAATTGAAATTAACAAAAAAAGGTACTTTCATTCTTATACGTATGCGTTTGGAGCATATTTTTGTAAATGAACACCTTTCAAGATTGCTCATCGTCAATAGTTCGTAATACATTTGCAGGAATGGTATTCAAGATTTAAATCATATTTTATTCCTTTGTCCTTAACATGATCATTCTCTTTTGTATAAAAACTTAATCGCACTTAAAGTATCTTATCCAACCTTCGTATCTTGCCTGCTCTCCTCCCTCAATCCGGATATATATAGAACTTTAGCCTTATTTGTTATGTGAAACGATATTAAGATTTGACTATTTTTATTTTGCTGTGTAATATAAAAATTGAATGAATTCATAAGTATTGTACCTTTTTTTTACATAAAATATGTGATTCTTGACAACTATCCCACCTGATGGCAAGTGGTAATGAAGCCTATGCATTCTCCTCTTGAATCCTCCCACATCGTAAGTAGTCGGGAACACCGACGCGAGCAAGTTATTCCAGTCCTTTGCAGTGCGTATAATGAATGAAGGCGCAAACCGCGTCGTCCGTGCAGGTGGTACATTCACTACGTAAGGGTGGATACCTCCCGTACGTCGAGTTATCCGATGGAGGAACGGCGATGGGGGAATTAATTGGAACAATTCCTGTGCACACTTTCTAAAATGTACCCTATAGAAGACCGAGAGGCTGGCAACCTTGCGTCTGTGCTCAAGGCTTTGCAGATTGGTTTCAACCAGATTTGGGTCACCAATGAGCCTCTTTGTACGCCTCTCCATCGAATCCAACGCAGATAAATGACATTTGGCAGCACCAACCCAAATGTGACAACAGTACTTCACACATGGTCGAAGCTGAGATTTATACAGGGTTAAAAGCTGATTCGGTGTGAAGTACTGCCTCACTTTCGCAAGGACCCCGAGTTTCCTTGCAGCTGCTTTAGCCTTAGACTCAATGAACCGACCAGAGTTAAGGTTCGGCGAAACTTCAACTCCCAATAATTGAAGACGGCCAGTGCATTCTAAGGATACATTCTGAAAAGTAGGAGCCAAGGTGAACGGGCTCCTCTTGACGCTGAACAGACACGTCTGTGTTTTGGCTGCATTGAATCTCACAAGATTAGCATCGCCCCATTCGGACACTGCCTGAAGTGTGAGACTCATACCTTCCACCATGGCCTCTCTTTTGGACTGTATTTCGTCTCTACTGGCCCGAGGTTTCGTAAGGTATCTATCCACTACTGTGCTATCATCTGCATACCCATAGATACCGGGCTTGAGCAGATCACTGATGTGCAGCAGGAATAGAGTAGCGGACAGAACGGTCCCCTGAGGAACTCCGGCATTGGTAGCCATCGATTGCGACGAACAACCATCGACGACAACTCGGAGAAACCGTTCGCTCAGAAAGTCCATAATCCAAACGGTAAGGCCAAGGAAATATCATAAGCTGGAAGCTTGCTTAACAGGCTAGCGTGCCAGACCCTGTCCAAAGACTTGGAGACATCGAGGGAGACGGTGAGCGCCTCCCCGTTTTTCTTGAGGGCCTCATCCCACAAGTAAGTGGCATACGCTAGAAGGTCTCCAGTCGACAGGTTTCGGCGAAATCCGTACTGTTGGTCGCTGAGGAGACCGTTTTGTTCTAGGTATGCCATGAGACGTGAATTCACTACGAGATAATCTTACAGAGTATAGAGGTAATTGAAATTGGTCGATTGTTATTAGGGTCAGCACGACTATATTTTTTTAGGTACGGGTTGTACATTGGCAACCTTCCACGATTTAGGCACAATCCCAGTCTTGGAGAGAGGCGGAACAGACGTGTCAACACAGGAGACAACTCGGGTGCATATGCCTTTATTACAAATCCCTGGAATTCCATCAGGACCACTGTCTGTTTTCACCTCTAGTCACCGCAATGTTTTGAGAACCTCCTTGTTCGTTATATGGATCTCAGTCATGGAGATACCGCAGTGACGATAACTTGGTGGCATATTATTACAAGCATCTAGACGCGAGTTTTCGAAAAACAGAGACTCAAACAAGGCCGCCTTCTCTTTAGCCGAATGAGCCAGAGTACCATCTGTTTTTACTAATGGAGGTAGTATGGGTCGACAAAAGTTAATCTCAACCGCATTGGCAAGAGACCAAAAAGCTCTACTACCAGATGGTTGGTCAGAGAGTTTTGCGCCGATATGTTGGATTCGGTTGAGATTCACCTTTTGTAATACCTTTTTGTAGGACTTGGCGTCGAGGTTAAAGGCATTCTTCTCCGGACACATCGACATTCCGAGCTTTACTTTCTCGAGCATCAACCCAAGATAAATACGCTGAATGTTTGTGTTTCTCAGCCTGAGCGCATTCGGCGTTAAACTAAAGACGAGCTTTGCCACCGACGGGGATGTCAGAAAAAGGAATGAAGTAATCCATTGCTTGACGTACCATATCGGTTATAGCGTCTACGCAGATCGACGGATCTTCAGAAGAAAAGCAGACCTCACGCCAAGGTTAAGATGCAAAGAAATATCGCATCTCATCCCAATCTGCTGACCTGTAATGCCATACTCGCCGGACACCGTGGGAATCGAATTCAGGAGGGAAGTATGACGACACAGATTTCACCAAACAGTGATCAGAAGTACCCAATGGAGACGAGACCTGCACGTCATATCTATCTGGATCGGTCGTCAGCAGAAGGACCAGGCAATTGGCTGTGTGACCGTCGATATCAGGCACCTTAGTCGCTTGCTTTAGCAGTTGGGAAAGACCAAGTGACATGGCAAAATTCCACGATGCTCTCCCAGCATTGTCGGTTCTTTGGTATGGGAACAGTCAGTCCTGATGAGACGCGTTTAAGTCCCCTAGAAAGAACGGTTGAGCCGTAGGGTGTCGATGAAGGGTCTCATCAGCTGCCACACTGTGGTGATCAAATAACCGAGTTGTCTTGTGGTCATCGCTGTGCGTTCGGTAGACACATGAATACAGGATCCTGTCGATTCCTATATCAACCAAAACCCAAACTGTAGAGAAGGTGGGGTCTTCAAGATGACCGAGATGCTGATAGCATCGTGCGTACACGAGCGTACACGTACACGAGCGTACACGCAAACTCCGGCACTAAGCTGAAAATTGTGCTCGATTGTGTAACCGGATAATCTAGGTACGCCACGCTGAAAGGACATCCAATCTGTGTCTCCGTCAGGAAGAGCAAATGCGGCTGCGCAGTCTCTAGATGGTGGTGGACTGAAGAGAGATTAGAGTGCAAACCATGTATATTTGTGAAGTGCACTTTAAGTGAGGGGAATCACGGCTTTGTCTGATGGGTGGTAACCAAAGTCGGCAGCCGATATTATGGCCTACCACGGGAAATCTCATTTTAGTTGCCTCTTACGACAGGCAGGAGATACCGTAGCCCTATTCTGGGCACGAGCTACAGGGTTAGAATTTTTATATAGTATTTCTTAAATAGTAATAACAATAAATTATATATTTATTTTTATTTTACATTAATACTTTGCTGATCTTATTTTTTGTTTCCTCAAATTTATCCGAATATTTTTATTTTTTATGTACCTTAGTTTCCCATCCTTTATTTGTCGTTGGCTGAGCTTATTTACGCCAACGCCACATTAAAAAAAACTATAGTTAACTTACATTTACGTTTTTTTTTATTTGAAGTAAAGTTTACGGATTAACTTATTTGAGATATTACATTAAACAGACAGTACTTGATTAATCATTTTTTGAATTATATGAAACCCCTATTATTATCATCTGACGGAATGTTATTTTCTATTTTCGTATTAGAATTATTTGTTGAAGAAATGCGGTCCTTGTGAAGTCTTTTTTGATTGTTTTTATTGTTCTGAGAAGCTTTAAATTCAGCACAATACGTGCAAATGCTAAATCGCTGTGAGTTTTTCAAGTTTTTTTTAACAAAATTGTGACCAAAATAAAAAAGAAAGGTACAAGTGTATCTATAATTTTATTCTGCAACTGTAGGAAGACTCATAAACCTACTATCACAATACAGTAAAATAATACTCAAGGGCTTGTTATGTGGAGAAGTTAATGTATTTTTGAATCTCAATAATAATTAGTTAAAATCATGTTAAATAACTAAACTAATTAGTTAGTACACTTATTAAATTGATTTTACTTAAGGCTGATGTTTTAATTAATATTTTTCTCATACTAAAAGTTATACTTTAAATAAAAATATACTATTTTATTTCTCGTAGTAACGGTTTAAATGAATAATAACACTTTCTCAATGGCTTAATTTGTATTTATAACTAAATATTTGTAGTATATAAGTTAAAGCTAAGCTAGCTTCTAAAAAGTTTGGCATCCTGCATAGGGCGAAGCAGTTCTTCACTAGAAGTCACTTGTTAATGCTTTACAAAGCATAACTCATACCTTTTATATAGTATCTTTGAACAAGGACGCCAAAATATTAGCTTCATTCACTTGATATTCAAAAACGCGTGTATTTTGCGTGGTCATGTAAATTGTTGAATGAGCTTTAGTCTGAGGCATTCTCAGAGTGTTAAGAGAAATTCTTCAAAAATGGTGCAAAAACAGCTCTCTGGCAGGGCCGTAGTTGCAATAGTAATTCATCCGATGTTGCCTATGTATATAGGTGTCGGTGATCACTTACCATCAGGTGATTCGTTTGCCTTTCAGGCTATAAAAACATAGTGTTTTTTACTCTCGTTTTTTTTTTTCGAAACTGTTGTTTATCTTTTAATATCAGTACTATAGTCAGTACCGTACACAGAGTACATTATTATATACTGTACCGTATCAACTCTGTGGCTAACGAAACAGGCAAGTAAATTTTAATGTATGCGATGACAGCTGTCATTATTTCTTTCAAACTGGGTTTGTCGAATATTTGTAATTTTTGCGGACCTACATTTGAGAATAGCCTTTTTTTGGGGAACTCTGACTTATCATTACTCCAACAGAATCATGAATATTGTTACTAAGTTTACCAAACGTGATGAATGATTATGTGACCGCGAACAGTACAGAGACTGTACGAACCGTGTTTGCATTCGTTAGTGAGAGACAGATCGTAACTTTGGAGGTTATTTAAATGCCTCTCCTGCATAGAATTCATTTTTTGCTTTGCTGGTGCTAAAATATCAAGAGTATTATGTAATATGTATTAGGTCACAAGCAATATGAGCAATTATTTTAGACTCGTACATTCTCTATCTTGAATTTAAACGTTTGAGAATAACTTGATTTTATAGCCATATCTAAGACCATGGATGAACCGAATTCTGGGGCTTCAAATGACTTTCAAGATGCCTTTAGTTCCATAAATGAAAGGCCTGTGGATGACATATCTCTTGAATTTTTTTACAAACCACATACGATAACACTTCTGGCTGTGTCTATTGCATGTGTTATTTATACAGCATTTGTCAGGTACTTTAATTTAAATATTTATATATACCTCTGAAATGTTTGGGTTTTTGTTTAATAACTTTTGATTATCAAGAACATAATAATGTGCTTATAATTTGTAATACTGTATTTGTTTTATTATAAGTCAGTCCCAACTACTAAATTTGGTCTTGCAACTAACTTGAGGATTTAAATATCCATAATGTTGGACCAGTGCAGTTTTGGTGGTTGTCTACAACTGCTATCTTACAATACCAAGTAGGAGTTTCAGCTTAAAATTTTCTTTGAAGAAAAGAAACACTTGGACAGATTTTACAACTAGTGCCCTAACAAACCTGAAGTTAGCCTAATCTTGTTTAACTTATTTGATCACTTGTTGAGGTATTAACGCTTTTTGTTGGGGCTTACTAAAAATTGATCTTTAGTTTTTTTAATATATAGTAAATTTTGGTTATAATGATGATTAATGGATTATTCCTATACAGTTACTATATGTGGAAGTTGCAATATAGCAAGATTGAAAACAATATTGCCCCACAATACAATCGCATGATAATCATGTCAACTTGATAATATTATACAGTTTACAAATTTGATTTTAAAGAAATCTGTTATATTGTATTGTTTCCGTTTTGATTTATATACTAGTGTAGTATGTAAGTCTTACATTTTCGTAACTTCTTTGATGGGAATAATGATTTATCTAAATAAACAGTATTTCCTCAGTGCAAAATAATGTTAGGAATCTCATTCACATTGCAGTTTTCTTTATCTTCGTAATCCAGTATTATAAATGTAGGATGGTCATTTCATCATATATGATACAGAACTAGTGGTAATATTTAAATTTTCACTGTTAAAGTTCCAATTCATTGACACTGATAATACTGTAGACAGAAGTCACTATAGCCCAATAATTTTCCTTTAAAAGTATGCTTTTCATTGAAAAGCCTCATAACCAACAAGTTATTACAACTTTTATAAAGGAAATCCTATGCAATTGTAGAAATGTATGTTTTAACAGCACAATATAAGTTTCAATCCAATGAAATATTGTATGATCTACATGCTATTATATAATTTATTTTACATTACAGAGATGAGTCATGCATTCAAGAGAATATCTGGTCAGGTATATGCTGTGTAGTATTTTTTTTTTTAATTGTTTCTGTCCTTACATTTCCCAATGGCCCATTTACCAGACCACACCCTGCAGTATGGCGAATAGTATTTGGGATGTCTGTCCTATATTTGTTGGCATTGTTGTTCCTATTATTCCAAAGTTACTCAACAGTATACGAAATTATGTATTGGATTGATCCTAATCTCAGGAACTTTCACATTGATATGGATAAGGTTTGTAAATTTTATTTATTATTGAATAAAATTTATGTTTTGCAAGTGTTTTACATGTTTTGATGATACTTTATTTGTATGAGACTAAATTCTAGTTCTATTTATTCTTTATTTGAAACATGATTTTGTGATAAGATAGAAAAACTGTAGGAACTTATTAAACTCATGCTTCTGTTATTTTCAGGAGTATGCTGTAAACTGTTCAGATATAAGTATTGCGAAAATATGGTCTCATTTGGATGTATTTGCTTGGGGACATTTTCTAGGTTGGTTGTTTAAAGCGATACTCTTTAGACACACTGGGCTGTTGTGGGCTATATCCATTATGTGGGAAATAACAGAAATTGCATTTGCTCATTTATTACCAAATTTCTTAGAATGTTGGTGGGATTCAATTATTTTGGATGTATTAATATGTAATGGTTTAGGAATATGGTGTGGCCTAAAGATATGCAAAGCGTTAGAAATGAGAGAGTACAAATGGGTAAGCATCAGGTAAGTTCGGATTGTATCATTTTATTTATTGTTTACTTTTACTTATGTTTTTTAATTTTCCTAATAACATCATACTCTCTTGTAAATTGTTATAAAATTTATAATTTAAAGACAAAGTGGCAACTTATTGTTCTATATATATGGGTAACTCAATGTCAGAGAGACTTCAGTATGTATTTATGTATATATATATACATATAAAGTACTATGAAGAATGATTAGGAATTAAAATTTGAATGGATATAGGCTATAAATATATATAATAGTTCAGCCCCAACATAATAAATATACATATAAGGAGTTTTGACAATTAGAGAAGGCTTGTCAAGTAATGGACTTTAAAAATCTGATAGATTGGCTCACATATAACATACTTAATTATTTTTTACAGGGACATTTCTTCTACAACTGGTAAAATAAAAAGAGCAATTCTTCAATTTACTCCAGTCCAGTGGACTCCAGTTCGGTGGCTAGATCCCACAATTACATACATGAGATTCTTTGCTCTAAGTCAACTTGTTGTATTTTGGCAAATATCTGAGTTGAATACATTTTTCTTGAAGCATATATTTGAAATGCCCCCATCACACCCTCTAGTCATTGCTCGATTATGTCTTATTGGAGTAATTGTAGCTCCATCTGTAAGGTGAGTTAAATTGTTCGCCATAGTACCTACCAGAAACTGTCCCAATGTTGCACTTGAGTCTTAGCTCACAATGAGAGGGGTAAAGGTCCACCACAAAGTATATATAGTAATAGTATTTATAAAAAATTACATTAAAATCTTATCAGTCTTCTGAAGAAATCAGGCAATTTCCCTTATACAAATATGCAGACAATAGATGCCTATTTTATGCAGACTAAATTTAAAAATGTAGAAGAAAATGCAGCTACCATCCAGAGGAATATTAAATGTGCATGACAGAGTATAGAGAGTTCATAACAAAGACTTTATAATGTATGCAATGTTTAATACATTACAGCCAATACAATATGCCAATAACATTATTGTCATGTTGCACTTTGTCTAACAGGATAAATGTGGTTTAGCTGTTATATTTTTTCATTTAACTGATCAACAATTTTAACCCTTCTATTTGTTTAACAGGCAATATTACACATATGTTACTGACCCTAAGTGTAAGAGAGTTGGCACTCAGTGTTGGGTGTATGGAGCCATAATGGTTACAGAGTCAATGCTGTGCGTAAAAAATGGAAAAGAACTCTTTGGACAAGCTCAAGTGTGTAATGTTATTGTGTGGCTAGTCATTCAGATGTTAGTGTCTGTTGGTTGTGTATACGGAGTCTTGTTATATCATCAATATTTTGAGGTGAATATGCCATATTTTTATTTCCGAAATTTTAGGTAGTTATGTACTTTGTGAACTTCAGTTTGTCCATAATATTATTAATAATAATGCAGTGAAACTGAAACATAACAGTCAATTGCGATATGTGGGCTTGATATGGTAAGCAGTTGATTCAGGTCGTACCCAGTTAGCATTCAGTGACACACCATGCCATATGGAGTGACACTGTCACTCCAAATTCAGCTTCGGGAATAAACTTGCAATGCATTACTAATCCTCTTAATAGATTTTACAAAACAGTACTTACATTAAATAAAAATAGAATAATAAATATAAAAAAATAATGCTTACAGTCAAGTTGGGTAACTTTGAACACTTTTCTCAGGGTTTTAAGGATGCTGAAAAATGTATGTATTGATTGCACTGTTTTTTACAGTCTAGTAAGTGTTCTTTCATACCAAGAATTTTAATTATCTAACAAATATTACGATTTTACACAGAATTTTTTGAGAAATTAATGTTTTAGTAGTCATTCAAAGTTACAACTGGACAGTGAAAATCTTCTATAATTCACTAATTATTTGATTTGGGTAACATTTTATTGTAATTTGGAATAAAAAAGATGTGTAACTATCAAAGTAAAGAGACTTGTCAAAGACTTCAACTTACCATTCATTGGGAATATTTGCTCATAATAAGTGGAAAAAACTTAACAATTCTTCACTGAATTAACTATCAAATGAGATCAATAAAGACTGACGAGATCAAAGGTTACTAGTGAGCAGCATGTTATTGAAAAAATCATTCGCTCCATTCCATAAACAAACTATCATCATCTATGAAAAACTTTCCATCCCTTCTGGTGAATCGGTGCTCTTTTAGTAGTGATATTATGTTATCTATATGGCATATGATATGGTACCTAATAAAGAAAATAAACTAGACGTTGGGTAGATTGATTAATCTACCATTAGCTTGTCAGCGGTTTCTCTCCGCCCCCGCAGTTTCGTCGTGACCATGATCCATGCAACTGGGTCGAAATATTGGCAGTAAATAAAATGTATCGTGAGTACCCGTTAGTATATATAGTATAAATCATAAGTTACTGCTCACTATGTTAGTTACCCTTAAAAATACAAAAGCAATTAAGAAACATTAAATCGTTCAAAGTTACACAAATTTCTATTAAATTTTTAGTGAACTGTATTGAAAAAGCGATTTTAAACAAAAAAAACATAATAAAATTACGAAATTATTTTAAAAAAAAGGTAGTTAAATAAATCTTTCACCTCAAAAAATCAAACAATCTGTGTTTTACATACCTTTTCTATATTTAATTTCGATCTCTGCCACAGACACTGTTTTCTTAGTGACAACCCGCGAATAGAAAAAGCGCTAAAGTTTTAAAAACTTATTGACATTATTTCACACGTGTAAATGTTCCGTTTCATATAATTATTTAAGTAACTATAATAAAGCTGTTGGAATAAAAAAATATAAACCTTCAAAGATAATTTATTCAAAGTTACACGGAAATTCAAATTTACCCAACTTGACTGTAATTTTTTTTTTTGTTAAATGTACTGACAAATTCTATAAAACCAGTCAATTACTTAATGTGTTATGGTTAACTTTTATGGAATGATACAAAGTGCTCAATTAGGCAGTTAATAATGTATCTTAAATATATGTAACATTGTGTACCTTAATATATGTATGTTATATTTTCCAGCCTAACAAAGAAACGGGTTCCGAAAGTCCTAAAAAGGAAAAGTAACAAAAATTAAGGTAATAATAATTTCATCATTTAAATTCTTGTTACCGGTTTGCTCGCAACAGGAGGTGCGAGTTTTGGCTAAAATACTGTCCAACTGTCACATAACTTTAAAAACATTAGATATGGAAAACTTTCATTTATGACGGTCCCAAATCAAATGCAAAGATAGAACGTAATTAAATCGGAACTATAAATCAGGGTCAGCCGGAACTATAAGGACTGGAAGACTGAAATTTAAACTCCGTTATCTCTGACTGCTATCGATTAAATTATACGTTTTATTTGATAACTTATATTGAAAATATGTTTTTGTTTCAGGTGAGAGTATAGTCTTTAATATAAATAACATTAGACAAATTGTGGATGGCAAGGAAACTATAAAAAGAATATGAATATAACAAGAAAACATATAGTTCATTTTAAATATAGACCGTAATATTGATGTTGACTAAAGCAAATATCGTTTAATATAATGCTTGTATTGTTGATGTGTATGACGCGGTTGTAACAATTGTTATCTACAGTCATGTGATTGTCTGTTTTTTTATATATTTATGCTTAATACAGGTATACATTCTTGACAAACAGTACGTTAACTATACTACATTCCCTTAACTTCTAAATTGGTATTCCATAAATAACATTTCTTTAATTCATATAATGTTACGCCATCTATTGCTAAATATCAGAACTATTTGGTTTTTATGCTACAAAATATATATTTTTTAATATAATGCGATTCGTTACCATACATTTGCAATTAAATTGAATTAAAATAAAGATTTCATACTGTGAACTGAAATATCTGACAGTGAGTAGTTTGCTTAACACTTGCAATTCCTACTGTTATATATATTAGTTATATGGTAGATAAATACTGAGAATTATATATTTCTTAACACAATATATCTTCAATTGTTTTCGTGTTCAGTTATAGTATCAAATTAGATAGGCTCAAATAAAATCATTTGTAAATAGTCATCACCAACGACTCTTTAAAGATATCGATTGGTCGCTGTGTAAAAGAACTGTCGCTTTTTGTGAATTGAAATTTTTTGTGAAAATTGTCAAATGTTTTAATAAATCGTGATAGTAAGTAGAAACTTGCATGGATGGATATTTTTTGCGTATTATATTAAGATTTAAATATAATAGTATATGGCCACTGTGGCTCTTAGGTCTGAAGTTAAACTCATTTACTGTCGAATAAAGTACTTAGTGAATTATGCCTCATTCATGATATGAGTTGTGGATTGTTCGTTCAAATAGTAATTGAAGAGCTATAGATGTACTCGTATTAGTACTGATGTAAAGTTTAGTTTGGTACAGTACTAAAGAGATCAAAACTTATGAAATCGCATGCATGCTACCTGGTGACACAAATGTCAGTTCCAGGTCTCTATTAGCATCTACTATTTTTATGTTGGCACGAATTTTCTAACGTTTTAAATGTTTTGACTGACAATATAATATTTAAAACTGCTCATTTGTATTTTACATACAAATTAATGTTAAGGTGTCAAATCTAATAAATAAAATGCATGTTCAGTGGGTTATTCTTCCCAGTGAACTGGACAAGCGACCCGCATGAAACTGGGCAAAACATGAAAAACGAGTGTATCCGTTTTATTCACTAACAATCGGGTTGCACCGTCGGCATCGTGATGTCGATAGAATAGTTTCTCTATCTAGCTTTAATATATGTGCAACAATTCTGCAATATTCGTGGCGTAATATTGTGGGTATAACAAAGTGTTGAATTTTATTGTAATGTATATAAAAGTAGCAATACGGCTTTGCGAGTGTCAGTCAATTCGTCTAGAAGACATTTATTCAAGCGAATACTTTCTTGAACAGAGCTGTTAAATTTAAAGACACATTTATATTGACATTCTGATGTAGAAATACTATTCGAATTTTCGACATTTCCAGTGTATTCTCAAAAAAAAAATTAAATTAAATTCATAGTTTTGACAATCACGAACACAACAAAAATATCTGCCAAATCAGTGGAGCCTTTCTCAGATGATTCTGTATACATGCAGCAATTAATTTTTATTTATATAGATGAATAATGGTAGAGAATGCATTTAGCATTAAGCTCGCCATTTGTACCTTAATATATAGTATTGTAGTCAATAAAGATTAAATAAATAAATAATAATGAAATTCAAATTGTTAAGAAATTGAAAGTGTTGAGAAAACCGGCTGCACGGGGATGGCGGCGCACCTTAACAAACAACAACACTGAACGAATGTATTTTGTTACGTCTCGAACTTGATCTATTGAATGTTCATTATTTATATATAAATATACCAAAATGTCATTTAGTATAGAATAGCCTATAATTAATTTTAAAGTAGCCGAATGATTTACTTGTATTTATATCGTGCGTCTTCAGGAGAAATGTTGACAATAGGATATTTTACGCGTACTTTACAAAAACCTTGTGCCGGTTGAGATTAACAATTCTCATGAGACCGAGAAATATGTAGAAAAAATACAGAATTAAAAAAGAAACGCGATTAATTTACTAAATAAATAATTTTGTTTAATGTATAATGTGGCGGAAATACCTTAATGTGGGAGTATGGGTATAATTTGTAACATTTGTTTCCAAAAACATGTAAATACTATTCCTTTTTCTAGTGTTATGTATTAACCACTGCCTGTGATAATTAGCAAATTATAAACATAACTAATGAAACCGCTGGTATAAGGTGACATTTTTGTTCCATTTGGCATAGTGAATTTGTGAAATAATTACCAAAAAAGTGGACAACCTTATTTTCACTTTATGTGTGACAAGTACGATTTTTTATATTTTTAAATCGAAATGTGTCGAAATGGAAATGAAAAAAATACAATCAATCAGGAATTTATTTGTGTAAAAAAGTAGCAAGATGAATATTACAATATTTCCGCTTACTACGCCAATATTTGGCTTACGTATACAAAAATCGTGAGTAGTATTACAATAAAAATGTATAAAATCCGTAATCATATAAGTTTAAAATCAATCTTTATTTCTGCTCTTGAGAGCCTTGATTCGACAACTAAAAACAAAATTCAACGCTTAGAGATCTACATAATTAGGTTCATAAATCTAAACCATAGAAACCATCCCTTTAAAAGTGATAGACTTCATATTTTTAGGGTTTTCTGCATCCGATGAAAAAACCTAACCAACAGGATTATTTAGGGTTTTCTGCATCCGATGAAAAAACCTAACCAACAGGATTATTTGTGTAGTATAAAGCTTTTAAAGTTTAATATTGCGGTGCAGTATGGTATGGTATGGTACCATGGTAAACGTGAGGATACCCTCTATAGTGACAACTTGAAACGTGAACAGTTTCGTTCAACAAACTTGTGTAAATCAAACAAATTCACCACAAATGGTTCTTGTCCAGTTAAATTTGGTTCAGTAATGATTCCATTTCCTATAACACTGTGGACAACTTGTGAGTAACTTCATAATAAAAATTTGTTTGAACAAGGTTCATTTGAGTCATTTTGTCACGGGAGTATTCCAAAATTTTTGTGATGTAGATGCACCGTGCAAAAAGACGTTTTATTAGTGTAAGATTTAATGATTAAATGAGACAAAGTAATTTAATGTAATATTTATGCTAACTTGGAGCTCCAATTTTCGAATAATTACCTACGTGTTTACTTGTATTCAGTGTCTGTTTGATAAATAACTGTTATATCGCAGTAGGATATTAGAAATGATGGAGGCGTCCAATTTAATGTTGCTAAGTAATATAAATATTGTCGTGTTTCCTTTCTTTAAAATGATCATGAATAAGAATTTTGTGATTTTTTGTAAATGTGTTCTATAAAAATTGTTAAAAAATCTACACATTTGTGTGTCATACGTGAGCTGCCTTTTATGTTGTGTCGTTTGAAATAAGTATAGTATAGATAAATTCTCCGCGATATTTATACAGTTTTGCATGCGTTCGAACCAGTTTTTAAAACATTGATTCCACTCCGTAGTGGGGGTAGTCAAAATGGCCGATCGGTATGCATCAACAGCAGCTTCTTCGGGTGAGCAGCTTGAAACTTTGATCACGAAGACTGCTTAATTTTGTGGAACGTAAAAAAATCGTTAGAGCTCAAGTCAGGGCTGTACGGCGGGTGATCTTAAATTTCGACATTTTGGGTGCTCAAAAACATCTTTGTGTGGCGGGCGGTGTACGAACTTGCATTGTTATGGTGCAGTATCATACGACGTCTTGAGTTGTTTTTTCGAAACTCTGTGATGATTCGTGGCAAACAAACCAGTCAGCGTTAACCGTCTTGCGATCATCTAGTACAATAGTGGCGACGTGACCACCCTTTGCCATAAACAAGACAACCATTTTTTTTGAAGTGCTCCGTGAGCGTATGACTGATCGGTTTTGGCTCATCTTGGAAGACTTAGACAGTTGACTGCTCCTTGGAAACTGGATCGTAAGCATATATCCAGGACGCGTCACCACTAACCATATCATAAACATGTTTTGACTCTTCTCGGTTGAATCGCTGCAGAGTTTTGCGACACCATTTAACGCGGGCTGTTTTTTGGTCGTCGCTAAGCAAATGTCGTATCCAACGAGAGGTCAACTTTCTTACGCCAAGTTCTCCGTGCAGGATTTTTTTCTTTGCAGTCCTGAAATGCCCACGGATGCCTCTATTTCACGGTATGTCACATGACGATCTTCGACGATTAGTTGCCGCACGGTGTCGACATTCTCTTGCGTCATGGCGGTTTTGGACGACCTACACGTGGCTTGTCACTGAGGCCAGAGTGCCCACGTTGAAATTCAAAATACTAGCGTTCTACAGTCCAAAGACATGGTGCTGCATCCCTAAACACAGAAGTGAGATCACTTCACTTCAGAGCACTGAAGTCGCGTTAATCCCCTTTGAAAGTTGTAGAAAATTATCGCACGCATATTTTCCTTTGATATTTCCATTTTTACAACCGACTCGTCACATTTGAACACACGCTACAATAAAACTATTCGACTAATCAAAAAACATTATTTTGTTTTCGAATTCTAAATTCAAAAAGGTGAAATAGTCACCTTTTTTTAAAAAATCGCGGAAGGTTTGCAAACAACACGACTTAAAAGGCAGCCCTCGTATAACTTTATATTTAAACAAAATAGTTAAAGTACAGTATAACTCGTCAAATAATTTAAGGATCATGTTACGCTATCGTTAAGTTACCTTCCGCAATTTGCTCAGCTATTGTTATATAATAAAATAGATCGTTTCCATGTGTCAAGCGTTAAGATTTGTTATTTTGTAATAAGAATCGAGTGTTCTTATTTTTCATTTAATAGATAATTATTGTAATTAATTTATTAATTCTAAAGATTCAATTTTACATCCCTTTACCTGTACAGGTATAATTTACCAAATCTGCACAACCATATAAAAATAACTAATATTACTCGGGTTCAATTATAGGACCGGAAGCGCTTATAGCCAAGATTTGCCGTGTTACGCAACTGCGGGTGCGGTCGGTAGTTCGATAATGGCAAAATTTCTTGAGCCCTTGCGTAAGTCTGAGGCCACGTTTTGCCGTTGATTCCGTTTGATACCGTTGGAAAACACTAGATAAACTGCATCGGAAATATCCGGGTGTAATAATACGGGTGTAATACTTCGTCCACTAATCAATCCGCACTGGAATTCGCTCTTGGCCTCCTTAATTATTCGGTGACCCGCACTCTGCAGTGGGTCTTTAATGGTTTGATACTTAACTGTATCATTATGCTTTTTATTTAATTTTTGAACCCGACGTAATATACAGTTGTATAATTATACAATGATAGTGTATATATATAGTGTGCGAGAAACATAAGAAAGGTGTTAATTTTTATAAAACTAAATATTTTCAAATATTACATTTTTATTTCGATATGATCCATAAAAATCGTAAATACCCTGGTACAACGAATAACATTTCTACTTTGAATTCCACGTTGATAAATATAGTACCTTAAAATTACTCTAAAATTTTATTTAAAAAAACATGACTATAATATTACATTACATTATTATATACATTACATTTATATATAAATTATATTATAATCTAAAGTAGTATACGGTACAGTCTTCTAACGGAGATAATTGTTTTGTGGATTGAGATGCTCTCCCATACTTAATAAAATTAAAAACTCCTTCCGTATTATTTATTTTGTTGAATACAGTTTTTAATTATATCGTTTGATAATCCTGAAAAAACTATGCAATGTCTAATCGGTGTACGGTTACGGTTTTTTAATTAATCATCAAAGGCGACGGTCCACTTAAATTCTAATACTGGTGTGTTATACAACATATAATTTATTTACTTAGGTACATAAATGTATTTGGTTATGTACTTATCTAAGACTTTGGTGGCACCCTCGTATTAAATTCGATGATTTCTTTTCCATTATTATTGTTATTGTTATTAATAAACATAAATAAAATATTTATTGTTTTCTTTACCTTTGAAACTTCTTTAAAAATGGTAAGGACCGATGATTACTATTTAAAATAATCTAGTAAATAGCTGTGTGGTTGTGTAGTAGTACAGTCTATGGCCGAATGCAGCTTATAATTTCATAATGTTTACTACCACCATTAATTGTATCCTAAATTATACATATTCTGCTGTTTTTGTTACCTTCAGTTCAGTAAGCAAATGCACAGGCATATTTTTATTTCGTGAAATACGTAGAATCAGTATAAAAATATGGAACAAATAAAAAATGTGATGGATTCTCCATGTCTGTTGGCGACCAACAACGAAAATTACAAAATTATTTAAATTAAGGATATCCCGAGAGTTAGTCGAAGTGCAATATTATGTATTACATAAGACTGAGAAGCCGGATAAGCTAATAAATTAAATAACCTTTGACCACACACTATATAATTGACTTACTGAAGTTACTTAGTAAGCCTTGCTTTTAATGAAATTGTTGTCCCTCCCGGGCAGAGCCCGATAGGGGCACCGCTCCCAGAGAACTCCGGTTACGTTCTATGGAGATCCCAGTGTCCTCTAGCTACCGCTGAAGGTCACCGGGAGGGTTTTAGTGCAGTAAAAATCCCACATAACAGCGTCGCTTCCATGCCACCGGGTACTTTTTGAAGGTTTCCCCTCGAAAACAACAAAAATGGCTAGAGAGATAGGTAAATGATTTGGGTAATAATATATGTAAGGTTTATTTAGTAAGGTAAGAGTAATTAAATGAAGGTTGTTAGGGTTGCTAGATTAAAATGTTGGCCCCCTATAAAATATTGGTATTATCTGATGATAACTCTTTAACAGATGGGAAATGTTGTTTTTAGAACATCTATGTGATTGGTAGACATGTAAACATTTAGGAACACTTTTAAAGAACAGACTTCTTTTCATTTCTATTTTTATTCCAGTAAATTTAGCACTCAGAATTTAAAGAGTGGTTTTAAAATATAAAAAAAAATATAAAATCGAAATTTAAACAACAAATGATGTTCGAATGAACTCTGAATGGATGTTAAAACGATATTTTTATATATATCCTGTAACAAGTTTGTATTAAACAAATATTACAATTATACAGCTCGGAATTATGCTTAGACATACAAAACTTTTGCCCAATTTCACTAGGTTATCTATTGTGTCTACTACTATTTCTTATAAAACTTTTGTGTGTGTCTCGTTGTGTTTACTGTTGTTAATCCATGCTATTCTATATTATTAGAGTAGTAAATCCTGTGTAAGCTGTATGTATACAGCTAGGTAGAATTCGCTACTATTTTCCAGGTGGTTTAGTTATTGGCTAATTTAGCATGTAAAACTAATATCCAGATATTATATGCATTTACAACTAGACATAATCTCTGAAATTTTGAATATAATTTTTCTTCAAAATCTTCATGCAAGCAAAAAAAAATAACACATTTGAAGATAAACAGATTATGAAATGTGTACAAATTCTCTATACGGAAGTACATTTTGTAGTAAAGAGCAATAAATAGTTTTCTACCTTTTCATTTCCTTGCAATATTATGTGTACATAAACTTGCAGTTTAATATGTTTTTATATCAACATTTAGTTTTCTTAATTCTTATATATTAAAACAATTGTGTACTTTATTAGTGATATAGAATTGGGGATTGATGTGGTAATACCACTCTCTCATAGTACATACTGCAAATAAGAATGTTTAAAGTGGATGTAGTTGTTTTTTGAGGACTGATATTATTATATATGAATTATATATTAAGAAAACTAAGTGTCAATACCAGATACCTCACTCAAACCATACAAACACAACAGTTTACCAAAGAATTTTATGAAATAATTCTGTTATATACAATTTCACTAAGTTGTGATGTGAATTTTTCTCATTTTTCCACTATGAAACTTTACTTAGTGTTGATATTTCACTTGTTTCCTTTACTAACTGAGGGATGGTACAGTCTGATGGAATAAGTGCAATCATGTATACTGGATATATGCCATTCGGAAAATTTGTTTGCTTACACTGCTTGATCCTCTTTAAGTTTGCTTTTTTAAAAATCTTTAAGTATTGTTTTAGAGGTCTAGTAACTGAAGAGTCTGTTTCATCTGTCTCCATTTTTCCTGTGGATGTTACATTTTCTTTAACCACTATGACACCATTAGGGGATAAAGCATTCCTGTAAAAAAAAAAAATTTACTAAACAGAAAAATTAAAAATATTTTCCAATCAAATTCACAATAGAATTGCAACAAAACAAAACTACATTTTATTTAAGGTACCTGCAACATATCAGATATAATTCCAAGTCTTCATCAGTCAAATATCCCAATACCCATTGATTCCAAATAACATCATATTTTTTTTCTGGTTTAAAATTCTGCAAACTGGTATTATACAAGGATCCTAATTTAACTTTATCATCACCAATATAATCTAAAAGTGAATTAATAAATTTCTCATCAGGTTCTATAACATCCACTTTTTCAAAATACTGAATTAGCAAGTGTTTCGTTATTCTACCGATTCCGGCACCACAATCTAATGCTGTTTTAGTAGATGGGGGTTCCTTGAATGAAAATATAGAATCCAAAAACATTTTTGATCCCTCTATATCGGCAGCTGATATAAATCCAAAGCCGCCTAAAACTCCGTCAATTGTGGCTGGGATATCTGCCCAGTACTCTAGCGATTTATCATAGTTAATATGATTTTTGTTATCCATATTGTAAAAATCATTAATCCTGAGTAATATTCATAATACTTGGTTTAATATTATAAGTAATTTAATTAATTTTATATAAATAATTATATAAGGACCCAAGAGGATTCGTAAACACTAAGTAAAAGTAAAACGGCCACTAATATTTATATAAATTCAGAAAGAAGTACCGTAATTATTGATGTGACATAACATTGATTTGACAATGACAATTTGCAGAGCTTTATTTTAAGCTTGGATTTCAACCATCCGGATCAATGATCCGACAAAAAGTCGTGTAGATATTTTATTGACTAAGGGCGGTTACACACAGCGATTTTTTGTGGCGCTTCTGCATCGACTCAGCAACAATGCCATTGCGTCTAGTCGCCATGTACCCCGTCTAGATCACCTACGACAGATAGGTAAATTCATTCTTGCGAAAATATCGACATTCACACACACACACACACATAACAGACTGAATTAACGTGCTCGATGCGTAGTTCCGGTAAATTCCAGTGGTGGTCCATAATGGGCCTAAGGCAAGATAGAACCTTATTCATACGATTCACCAAGTCTGCTATTGACCATCATTACCTATAGCTTGTCTTTCTGACAAGGCTGAGCAGTCTGGAGATAAATGATTACCGGGCTAGGTTTAGATGTGCTTGCTAGAAATGATACCCGCTCATTTTTAGGCAATATGCTTCAAGATGAGGATTGTAGCGTAGAAACCTGATGTTCGTTTATTTAGTTATTTAAACTTTATTGACCAAAGAAAACAAAATCATGGTACAAATAGCGAGGTTAATGCTAAATGCATTCTATACTAGCTAATCATTGGGCTAAGTAGACAAGCACAAAGAGCGGCTTATTAGGTTACAAAATTAAGACATACATACATACGAATTCCTACATATACACTTACAACTTCGTATACACAAAAATACATACATAATTAACTTCTGTGAAAATACCCCTAGTGGTGCAGATAATTGTCTAGTAGATGAGCTTTTAATCTTTTTTTAAACGTTAACTTACTAGCGGATCCTCTAATTCCATTGGGGAGGGCGTTCCACATGTGGGCATCATGAATAGTATAGGACTTGGAAATAAACCCAGATTGGTGCAACTGGGTGCACAGGTGGTACGACTCAGTAGACCGAAGCTGATAATAATGCGAAGAACATAAAAAAAGGAATTTGGGTTTTAAGTAATCTGGAGACTGAGTCTGGGATTGAAGAGAGTAGAAGAAAGTAAACTAAGTAATTTAATGTGCTGTCGCTCGCGGATAGGAAGCCGTTTAAGCTTACAACGATATATACGGTAATATGGTCATACTTGCGCAGACAAAAGACAAAGCAGCAGGAATTATTGATAAGCAGCTCCACCCTGGCGACAAGAGCAGTTTTCGTATCCAACGAACACACGTCATCATAATCGATAATAGGGAAAAGAAGCACTTGAACCAGCTAAACCTTTGTTTCAATGGGGAGAAAGTTTTTGAGCCGGTTGAGGGATGATAGTGAATCTGCGATAGTGTGAGGGACTTCACTAATTTGCACATTTCAGCTCAGTGTTCGATGAAGAAATACCGAGGTATTTAACACTTGCTTGATAAGGAACAGTACAGTATTCTTATTTTATAGGAGCAACAGAGTCAACATCAACTTTAGCCATACAGATTGGACTATCTATAAGAATAGCTTAACATTTATTTTACCAGGATTAATTTTGATGCCACATTTTAGGGACCAAATGATAACGTTGTCTAAGTCTCGGTTTATCTTACTGATGGCGCTACCAATATCCATATCAGTGACTTGAGTATATATCTGCAGGTCATCCGCATACAATTGGTAAGAGCAACGAAGAATAATTTAATAATAATGTATTTGTTTGATACCTTGCATAGATTGATACTAATTCACAATTATACCGTATGGCTGGCATGTCAGGGGGCCTTAATATTGTATATTCAGCTAGCTTTCTACTTGGCTAGATATCACCATGCTTCTAGAATCAACCATAAAACGTTTTTACTTGTTTCGTCCGGCAAAGCGTTGGCGATGTTACGGATGTCCATAGACAGCGGTAACCAGAATTTTTTTTTTCCTTAAAATATCGTTGGCTTAGGTATTCTCAGCCATGGGGGACGACCTCTCGCTCGTTGCTTTGGTGAAAGCTATGGTGGAGAGCGAGAGATCGTGGAAACTCGGAGTGTCCTTGTGCGAAGAATTCATGTCGCAGACATACACCTGACGGACATTTTAAGATATTCAAATTCCTTTCGCATTTATTTATTATATATTATATATAGCACACCAGAAAGTTTTGAATTCAATATAAATGCCAAAAACCTTACTTCACCTTTGCAGGGAATGAGTTCATTGTTATAAATAATATTCACCGGCGGAGGTTTTCGCATTCTTGAAAATAATATAACGGTACTTTTAGGTACTGATATTTCAAAACCGTTCATACTTAGCCACCCTCCAAGACGATAGAGTGAAGTTAAAAGTTTGCCAGCTTCATCTATGAAAGGATTGATAACATACAGTAACAAATCATCAGCATATTGGAGAACTCCGATTGAAGAAGGTCTTCGCACAAGCTGGTTCCTAGCCTGCACTAATATTAGGGAAGCTGTATAATCTCTTTTCAACATTGAATTTAAGCAAATTCCAGTCTGGTTCATTTAATTTGTACTTTAATCGTGGAGGTCTTTTATATTCCTCTTGTTTTGCGTTAGGAAATGTAATCAATAATGGTATATGATCACTACCAAAAGCAGTAGTTAAAGACTCCCATGAAAGAGTGGATGCAAGATTAGGAGTAGAAATGAAGATGTCTGGTGCACTAACGCCTTCTTCAGGCTTAGTGCGTAGAGTAGGAGTTCCAGTGTTAAGGATGCATAAAATATGAGAATCTAGAATGTCCAATAACATCTCTCCATAACATGAAGATTTAGAATTTCCCCATGAAATATGCTGACAATTTAAATCACCTAATAATAAAAAGGGCTTAGGTAGGTTACTTACCAAAGAATTAAATTTGGATAAGACTTTAGCTGTAGGGTTAGGAATACATTTAGTTCTATTAGGAATTTCTTCAGTATGCTGAATATCAGGACCAAATATAGACTCCAACACCGAATCATTCGTTTCTATCATCGCCGTATGAAACTGAGCTGTTACACGAATAGGTTCAGCAGGTTCGCCATCGTCGTCACTGGAATCGTTATCGAAATTTTCCAAACTTTTATTTGGTTCAGGTGACCATCTGAACCCTGATGTCGTAGGTACCGCACCATGGTCTATTATTGTAGGTAAAACGCATCTTGATTGGGTGTTTTTTGAAGTGTTGCGTCTGGATTTGTGGTATTATGGTTCATCATTGTTGTAGAGGATGGTGCAAAATCGTTTTCTTCCCTTACATCCATATGGATCGGCCAAATTCCTGGAGATAGAAACCTTTTAATGGCATTATTTGTAGTAGCACATTTTAAAAATGCTGGAGTAAATAATCTGGCCACATCATATTGAATGACTATTTTTTCTGGATGAGCCTTCTGGAAACGATTGATTTCTTGTTCGAAGTATATTTTTAACGCGCCATATACAGAAACGTCCAATGGTTGTAGTTTGTTCGAGTGTGAGGCGGTAATGACAAGATGATAACATTGTTTTGACTTGCGTATTCTAGAGCCGGGTAATATTTTTATGGCTTTCATGATTGCCTAATAGTAGAAGAATTTTTTTCTCTAGTCTTTTTTTATGCCTTGGGCATGCAAACGAGCAGACGGGTCACCTGATGGTAAGTGTTCCCCGCCGCCCATGGACACTAGCAACATCAGAGGCGTCACCAATGCGTCACCGGCCTCGAAAGAAATGATAGACCCGCTTCTTGTAGGATCCCATTTCATAGCTTGGAGGAAACACCGATGCAGGAAGTTCGTTCCACAGTTTACACGTGCGTGATAGAAAGCTACGTGAGAACCGAACTGTGGACGAATGCCAGGTATCTAGGTGGTGTTGATGGAACCTGGTACTCCGCGATGTGCGGTGAAGAAAATTAACCGCAGGGATTAAACCAAACAGTTCTTCAGAACATTCCCCATTATACAGACGGTAGAATACACACTGAGAGCTTACGTCTCTCCTCAACTCAAGCGACTCTAGACCGTCTGTAAGCTTGGGATCGTCGACAAGACGAACGGCTCGCCGTTGAATGCGGTTGAATGGATCCACTTGGCCAGCTGGGGCTCCAGCCCATAGATGGGAGCAGTACTCCATGTGCGGTCGAATTTGCACTTTATAAAGCATACGCTGTGTTTAGGCATGAAGTACTGCTTAGCTCTGTTCAGCACTCCCAATTTTCTTGCAGCTAGTTTGGCCTTACTAACGTGGCCAACAAAAAATTTAAGCCACTCCAAAAATATTTCTCCATTTATCCATCCTGAAGATGGACAAGTGCCCCGAGTCCCTGGAGGAGAACCATCCAACAGGCGATCTTGTATCCTTTTACGCGCAAATATCATGAATGGCGGTAAATCGGCAGCGTTGCCGGAACATACAATAATTGTAGTTTTTCTACGTTCTGTACTTGAAATGACACCAACTTGCTTTTTACCTTTGACTGAAAGATCTTTGGGTGGTTTATTTGTAGAAGTTTGAATACCAGTTTCGTTAACATTGTATATTCTGGTACCATCAACACCTATCATGTTTTTCAGATAGGTTTTTTTAACAATTCATAGAATCTTTCAACTTGCGGGTGGTAGAAGCCTTTAACTCGAGCAATAGACGTTGCTTCGGGCACTCTTAGAGTGATTTGCGGATTCTGTTCATAAATCCTGCTAGCCAGTCCTCACTCATCTTTTTATTTTTGTCCCAGCTTGATGGATATGTAAGATTGTTAATTTTTCGTAATTGTAAACTAGTACCTTAAAATTTGCACGCGTTAATCCATAAAAAATGTTGTCCATCTCTTGCAAATACGTTTGAAGATCACCCTCCTGTTAATCATTGAACATTTTACGAGAACGTCCTAGCTGAGTAGTCGAAGTACCTTTTTTCCAATGCCTATACAGAGTTGCATATGGAAGGCCATATTTTTTTGCAGTTGTTTACACACGGTTAACAGCATTCCAGTCTGATATTGCAAGCATCATAACGTCTTCACTCCATTTGGCTTGATTGGTTTTTCTTTTATATTTGTACACCAATAAACGAAATTCATAAAATACAAATATTTACCCAGTAAATCGGATGCTACCGGGCAAAGTGAATATTACTGGACAAAGTAGATACCATATTTCATTTTGCTCGTGTTCGCTTTGTGCGACAGGTAATTTTTGGACGAAATCTAATCTAAAATCGAATCCAGATACAACTCAATGAATTTCGCAGTATTTCAACTAGAAAACATGTACTTTACGTTAATAATAATTCCGAAACAATGACATTACACGCACGTGCGTAATAATAAAAATACGTACCATAAAATATCGTAACACTTTTACACAGTTAGCACTTTTTTATTTTCTTCACTTTTTTCACTAACGACGCGTGACCTTGTGCTAGCTGTGCTTGTTTCAGACAGGGGCGAGGGGCGGACCTCGTGCCAAGCTACAGACTTGTTCAGACGCGCCATTTTGAAATAGTGAGAGGTATTCACTTTGCCTGGCCTATTCACATTGCCCGGACTTCCCCTTGATATTGGTATCGTAACTCTATGTACCGTACTTAACACAACGCAGTGAATTTAGACATCTGCCTACGGTACCTAAATAACTACAACACCTATGTGTGTATACATTTGTAACGTTAAGCGTATCGGAGTTTGGTATGGTAGTTATCTAGGTCGCTAAAAAATCTCCATAGTTTCATCTGGTTTGCAGGTTGGCTTGGACTCGAACATGGATGAAGTTTTTTACACTCCAAAATATACTTTATTACAAATTTTCATCTTAAAATAACCTTAAAAAATAAAATGCCACACAAATTTAAAAGTCCTTTAATCATATAATGTTACATATTTAATTACATATAAGAACGTAATGACTTAGGTACTTAAATATCATAACTAGCCCTGTTATTTAAGCAAAAATTTTGACAGCACTTTAATAGGTGATGAATAACGTAAATATTAATTTATAGCAAGTTGGGGCGAATTGCTAGACATCAATTAGGCATCGTATCTCCTAAGAGGTGCTGTATCGACATTGTAATTATTGATTTTAATGTAATTTTTTATGTAGTCTCTATCACTCTCTGATAACATGGACCAACTCTCTAGCTCAACTAATACCTGCAGACTCATACAAGTCTGAATAATTCTTTCAACAGATAACATTGTCAAGAAATCGGATTGCATTATACGTAGCTCCTTGAGATACAGCAATGGGTTTTTTTCTAAAATTCTTGATATAAGTTCATCGGTTAGTTGTACAGCTGTCCCAAAGTGAATAAATTCAATGTTAAGGCAATTGGTCAACAAAAACAATAACTGTTCATCCGTGAATGTAGATACACAAGTAAGTTTTTTCAAATTTCTAAAGGGCAATATCTCTAATTTTTTTGTATATAACGAAGTATGTTGTATTAAAGTGCAATTGTACAGTGTGAAAGTTTCGAGTAATGGACACATCTGACTGATGTACATTAACGCATTTAAATCTATTTGATCTACGTGTTCAAGATGTAAATATACAATATTACACCCTTTTACTTGAAGCACTTGTTTAATTTGGTCAGCATAAAAATCACACGACAATAATTTCAATTCACATAAATCTTGTAGACCTATTAAAGCCATGAGATCGCTCTGTAAAGTATTATGAAATACTGTCATGTTTCTTATGTAAGGACACATTTCGATTGCTAGCTGTAAATGGTTATTTGTAGCATAACGGCTTACAAATATTTTTAAATGAAAGGGGCCAGCTTTTGGATCTGTAAAACGTATATACTCAAGAACTTTACCTATTTCATCACACCTACCGACGTCTTCTAACGTGCAACAATTAAGAAGCAATTTTACAAAACCTTCCCATGTAACAAAAGTATGGTACAGTTGTATACTTTTCAAAAATTTCAGTTTGGTTATTATATCTATACTATCATTTGTTACACATTTCGAGCACGACACGTCAAGTTTTTTTATGTTTTTGCAATTTTCCGCAATGCATTTGAGTATCCTGTCAGTACAATCGTAATTAATAAAAAGGTACTTAAGATTATGAAGATGTTTTAAAGATTGGATAATAGCAGTTTCCATATCAGAAGTTTTCCAACCTCCAGAAAGAGAACCCAAGTTTAAATAAACAAGCCCAGTGAGCATCTGAAGTTTTGAATAAAACACAGAGCGCATCAGTTTTGGAATTGCGTCAATCGAAACGACTTTATAATTTTTTGTAAATAGTACTTCTGTCATTTTTACAACTACATTCATTTGACTTACAAATTTTCCCATCGACCCGCGAAAACCTAAAGAACTTTTTATTTTTTCACAAAGATCAGTTAGTGCTCTAATAGCTTCATTCGCTAACTGATCATGGACCATCCATGGTACGTTATAGTCCAGGTACGAACGAATGTTTTCTACGTTGCGAGATAAAGTGTTTTGTGCTTCATTTGGATTCTGTTGAGCTAATAATGCTATAGGCAACATTTGAAGTTCTGCCTGAGTAGCTACCCAATCTCCAAGACTTTTCAGAGCCAAGCATTCTAGTACTTTGGGTTGCTTATATCTCGATGAGTTCATGATATCTGCAACAAAAATAATTAGTATCTATATTTTAACAGTTCAGGTAGGTTCACATAGGATAAAGCTCTGCACCAATTCAGTTATTAAAAATACATTTGTTTAACTTATATTTTGTAAATATGTTTGTTTCCCGTTCATTACTTTAATAGTTTTCGATCATAAAATTAGGTTTTTGTGTCTGTATTAGGGTACTCGGATGTAAATATCTAACAATTCGAATTATTGCACATTTCCACTTAGACGAAATATTGTGTATTTAAACTGATTTAAGGGAATAGGTATAAGATCAGAATTTTATGAAATAGAAACACGTATTTATAAAAATAATAGTAAAAATAAGTAATAAAACTTTTAAATCCATTTTAGCTTCCTGAGATGTTATGCACCTGCTCATCGTATATGTGTGAGTGATACCGTAGCAGACAAAAATATGTCAACCTAATTTGATGATTATAATCGAAAATGTATGTTCCATTGAACACCTTTGTGTTAGAAGTTTTACAATTTACAATAAAATTTAAATGTCGGGAATCAGCTCCGTTACTTTTCTTAGCTTTTCTGCTAACTCTTTATAATATTAGTTTAGATAGTCAAATTGGTTATCTAATCTAACTTAAACATATTTTTTTTATATACTTCCGGAGAGTACGACTAAACATCGATTGTCATTTAAATTGCATCGCAGTTATCAAGATAGGGCTTGTAATCACGGATATAAAATTTATGGTATCTAATTTCAAGAGCAATATAATATTACAATAAATTACGCAGAGGATGATTGACATATATACATATGTACATACTATATACATAGGTACTAATAATCTTATACATACCATAAGATATCGTGATATTGATTGAAGTGTCGACTAAACTAGAAGCTTCTTAGTGTCCACTTTTTCTCAATGTTCAGGTTTTCAAAGATTTGTTTAACCTGGATATTTTAACATCATAATAAAAACAAAACTGCACGATTAGCTTCAGGATACAAGAACAGAACTAAACAGTCGCACGTCTCAGTCATACCGTACTATGCTGCCTATTTATATCACAGGCGGGCAGCTTTAGCTCTCATGCAATCTGGCATTTACGAATCCAGCTAGGCAGATACGTGTACACTGTGAAATTCCGTCTTCTTTAATGTTGAAGTAGTAAGAGTAACGAGAATGTGAAATGTTGCATCTAAACTTTATAGAGCCTCGTTTATATAAACGATTTTTGTTTAAGTAGAGCATTCATCCATTTTGATACTTAATTGTAATAAACACAATATTTGTAGGTATATTTATTAAGTAGCACAGACTGAGGAGATATATGTTTAAAAAGTACTTAAATTCTTCCAATGGTACTATAATTATGTATGAAATTATTATTTTTTATTCGACGTAGGCTTAACTTACACTTTACAAAAGTCAAACTATTATCTCTATCCCTTCAACAAATCCCTAACATCAGCAGTCTCGGAAGAAAAAGTGACAAGAAACATGAAGGAGAATATTTTCTGCTCACATTTACATAAATAACACTTACTAAGTAATTATGATTAAATTTACGTACTACTACTTGTCCTTAAAATATTCATCCAGTTTAATTTAGCAACGTGTCACAGTATTTTTGATTTTAAATAAATATTGGCGCGAATTAGAATTGTGTTTTATTATCTGATTCCATGGACATGGACATGGTGCATTACTTTTACTTGGATAATATAGAATACAATATTAAATAAATGTGTAAAATACGGTAGTACGAACAGACGGGTCACTGGACGGCAAGTGGTGACTGCCGCCCATGCTACTTCGCAATACAAAATGTTTCGCCGACGCGTTGCCGGCCAAGATAAAAGCGGATCCGTTTTATACCGGATCTTCGTTACTGCAATCGAAACACGTAAAAACATTTTACGGTTGACATTACGCTTTATTAACATATCTCAGAGTAAGAGAAGTTGTAAATGCAGGAATGCCGTATTTAACTATATTTCAGCTATTATAGCTCAAATAATCTGGAATATTGGTTAATAAACCGTTCGAAATATCGTTTATCAACTGTTTGTTTCGATGTGGGAGTCTTCAAGAGAGTGAATAGGCTATTTATAAGTTAGTGCGTTCACCATCTTAGACTTCATCACTATTTACCATCAGGTGGGATTGTTGTCAAGCATTGACTTATTTTATGTAAAAAAAAACTTAGTGTATAATTTAAAAAGCAACTTCTATGATTTTTATTTTACTGATTTAAATTTACAATTTTATTTTATTTTGGCACTTTCAGCCAGCTTCCGACGCGGTAATTGTTGTTATTAAAATATTATTATATGAGTATTAAAAATATAAAACTGTAACCAATATTTCATATTATTTATTAAAATTATTGTTTAGCTTAATTACGTCACAAGTATGATTGAGAGTTTATTATCGCCAGCATGAGCGTAGGTATAGCTGCTTTGTCATGGGATTCAAGGGTTCAAAAATGTACAATACAGATTTACCAAAGGTCGTAATGCAATTGATGCAGATGCTAGGCTTCTTAAATACATATTTTAGGGCTAGGAGGCATCACAGAATGCTATAGGTGTTTTTTGTGATCTGCTTAAAGCGTTTGATTATGTTGTATATTTTGTTTTTATTATGTTTTTTAGTACGAAACACTGATATTTAAACTTAGTCACTACGGCGTCAAGTATAGTGCTACCAATTTGTTTGCGTCCTGTTAGAAATGTAGGATTCAATGTATTACCATAAATACCAAATCATCGGGATCATCAATTGAAATGGGTGTACCACAGGGTTCTACTCTAGCTCCGATTCTTTTCCTTGTTTTTATATACGACTTGCCGTATTTTATTAGCAATCATTATGCGGACAGTGTACTGTTTGCTAATGATACATCTCTAATAATTGAAGACTAAAAGAAATAAATTAAATTTTGACGATATCAATAGTAATAATGAAACATTGACTATGGAACAATCCAGTTTTTTTAGGTGTCACCTTAGATCTTCAATGGAGCGCCGATATATTGTAATGTTCGAATTAAAATATTTAAAAATGTAGAAGATATAATGTAATAAGTATTAGTAAACTTGGGGTTCTTGCGAAAGTGCGGCGGTACTTCACACTGAATCAGCTTTTAACCCTGTATAAAGCTCAAGTGCGACCCTATGTGGAGTATTGTTGTCACATTTGGGTTTGTGCTGACAATTGTTCATCTATCAGCGTTGGACTCGATGGAGAGGCGTGCAAAGAGGCTCATTGATGACCTAGATCTAGTCGGAACCAATCTGCAAAGCCTTGAGCACAGGAGCAGGGCAGCCAGTCTCTCGGTCTTTTATAGGATTCATTTTGGAGAGTGTGGGCAGGAATTGTTCTATATAATTCTCCCATCACCCCTTGTCTCCATCGAACAACTCGACGTACGGCGGGTATCCATCGGTTTGCGTCATCATTAATTGTGCGCACTGCAAGGGACTGGAATAACTTGCCCGCGTCGGTGTTCCCGCCTTTTTACAATGTGAGAATCTTCAAGAGGAGAGTGAATACGCTTTTATAAATTAGTGTGGTCAACATTTTAGACTTCATCACCACTTTCCATCAGGTGAGATTGTATGTAAAAAAAAACATCATATTAAAATAATTAAAGAAATTACAAAATAACTGGATAATAGGTGCAAAGTAACGGAAAATTATAAAAGAATTGTAATAAGGCAATATTATAAAAGTTACAAAGTATGCGAGTACCTAAATATTACACATAAAAGCATGTAAGTACCTATATATTACAATATCGGTTTTGATAGGTAAACTGTAAAGGATGCTGGAGTTCCGGATTGGTGAACAAGAAAAGACGACAAAAATGTTTGGTTGAAGCAGTTTTCGGATATATTTGGGACGATCGTTGAAGTAAAACGTTTGCATGCGAGCGTGGGCCGTTGCAGAGCGCAACCACAAAAAAAATCTTTTTCTACAATTGACATAAATAGACGACTATCATAGACTAGGAAAACATATAGGTTCCTATCGGTCTCCAAGTATATTCGATGAAATATATTTTATTTTACTTTATGATAAATTACACTCAGGTAAGTATTAGCTAAATATTAAAATTATGATAATTATTGCTTTATTTAATTACTAGATTTTAGGTTTAATTATTTTTCAGGTATAAGCTCGACGGACAGCACAGAGCAGGTAAGTACTTAGATATTAAGTTTATTTAAGTAAATTATTAAGTAATATGTTGTGTTTTTCATGTCATCGAGATGGGTTTATCTATCGTCAACATAAACTTAGTCGGTCTGTTTACCCCATTAGAAAAATAAGGCCGATTACGGACGTAGAGACAGCTAGGCTTCTTTATTTTGCCTGTTTCCATGGTCTTATGTCTTATGGTATCCTAATGTGGGGTAAATTAGTGGTCAAATCCAGAGGTTGGTTCTGACAGTTATTTGTCCGATATTACTGTTATATGTCCCGGAATGCTCTAGCTGCTACTGTCACTCACCTCTCTCCTGTGACAGTAGTATCCCTCTTTCCCCTTTTCCTTTCCATTTCCCCACTTAGCGGATGCCTCCCGCTGAGATCAACTGGTGATCCCAGCCAGTGACAAGGCTAAGCACTATCCATATCTCAAGCTTAGTACTGCATCAGAGGTCTTACTGTTGCCTGGGAACGTTCTTACCTTTCTCCGATTGTAGCGGTCCCCCGTTCCATTGGATCTAGACAGGTTGAGATAAGAGTGCACCCGTGTTTGCGCATGCACTGTTGTTTTTAACGTTTCGTGCACTTTGATATCTCTGAATCATCGTCTGAAAATGGACTCCGACAAGAACAAATGTCCTACGGCGATGGATGGAGGTAGAGAGATCTGATTGTGATGCCAATCAGGCTTTGTCTGATATCTGCACATAGGCGGTTCAGGGAAGATGGTCGCTTTGCACTGCACTGGATAAACAGTGTAATCCGGCAGCTCCCTGGACGACGAAGCAACTCTATTCAGGGAGGCCCTGCTTCCCCCAATCCAGGGAGGGGACTAGAAAAGGTGTCCTTAAAAAAGGCTTTACCCTTCATATTCGGAGAGAGTAACCACAGCTGTCTCTGCATCATCGAACCCGTGCTCGAAAGCACTGCCAAAATATTAAAAATAACATTAAATCTCGGAATATGACTTTTGCGACGTGGAATGTGCGTACCCTGTTTGACAGTAAAACTAACCTGGGCCCTTCTCGCAAAACTGCCATCGTATCCCGCGAACTCAGACGCTACTTTGTGAATATCGTTACTCTCAGCGAAACGCATCTGGCCGACGAAGGAAAGAGGGTTGAACGGAAGGGTGGCTACACTTTCTTTTGGAAAGTTACTCCGTCTTGTGAGTCCAGGAGATCCAATGTCGGGTTTGCTGTATAAAATGATATTGTGTCTAAGCTAGAGGAATGTCCTATCCATATCTCGGACCGTGTCACCACGTTGCGCCTACATCTGGACAGTGACAATTACCTGAATGTTATCAGTGTATATGCGCCGACAATGGACCAGGATTATGACATCAAAGCCAAGTTTTACGGAGAAGTCACGCAAGCCCTCTCAAGGATACCGTCTAGAGAGCAGATATTCTTGATGGGTGATTTTAATGCGAGAGTCGGGCGTGACTTTAAAGCTTGGCCTAAGGTTTTGGGAAGGCATGGTGTTGGAAAAATAAACAGCAATGGACTACAGGGACAGCAGGACTGTCCCTGTGTGCCCAATTTCAACTGGCTATCACCAGCACTATGTTTAGACTTCCTGCAAAGTATAATACCACATGGATGCACCCGAGGTCGAAGCACTGGCACCTGATTGACTACGTGATTATCCGACAAAGCAATATTTCTCAAGTCCACATCACTCGCGTTATGCGCGATGCTAACGCGATTTGCTCCTCTGACCAACGACTTATATATCGGGAGAACTATTAAAGTATGGGGGACAAGAGTTGCATAAAGCCATCTGGAAGCTCTTTGCCCAAATATGGGAAGAGGAGCGTTTACCTGATAACTTTCGTGTCTCACGCGTTTGCCCTCCCTAGGCTCTGAATGCTTCTGAATGTGGTCGCACATTCACTGCAAAAATCGGTTATGTCAGTCACATAACAGCACACCAACGAGGCTCTGAATAATCGGATGCCAGTCGCTGTGGCCGGATACGGTCAGGATAAATATATAAAAATTAGCGGATATTGATTTAATATTTGTATTGCAGAAAAGAACAATCAGAGCTATATATAGATTAAAGTCACGTGAGTCTTTAAGGGAAAAATTTAAAGAAATAGGTGTATCCACCGTGGCCAGCTAATGTATTTAAAGTATTTATTAAAAAAAAATTAATATGTACAAGCAGAAAAGTGATACACACAATCGTGAAATAAGAAATAGGTATAATTTGGTTACGTCTTCTTATCGCCTTTAAAAGATTTAGCGTTCTTTTATTGTGCTTGGAGCTCGTTTTCACAATAAGGTTCCAAAACATAAAGGTATACATGAGTATATTGTTGACAAGGACGCCTGGAAATAATAGTAACAAAACCAGTTCCCAGGAATATGTTGTAATTGCAATGTGTTGTTTTAAAAGATGTACTGAGGAGTTTCTTTCACAGTTTCATCTGCTCAATGTTAAAGCACCTTTTAGGAACGGTAGTAGGAACAAAAAATGAGGTGCATATGTGTTTTTACAGAATACCTAAATTATTAAATGATTTTGAATTTGAATTTACAATCTTGTCGTTTAGTCAATTCATTCACATCATTTATTCATCACTTAACATACTCGATGACGGTTCGTCGTAAGTCGTCAGTTTGCTTTTTTAAGTGTTAATGTGCGTTAGAATGTTAGTGTGACAAATATGCAGAGCTAGTAAAATAAAAGGAATTATGAAGTACCATCTTTGTTTTATCTGAATTTCTTCTAAAATATTTGTCCAATTTTATTTAAAAATAATATATTTTTTACCAAGAAAACATGTTTATGTCACGTTGAGGTTCGACTTTTACATTGGTTTCATAGTCATCGACGATTACCACTCGGTGTTTATAAAAGACGTAAGCGTACAAGCAAATAGACGTATTGCCTCCTCTCTTTTTATCTCTCTATATTAACATTAATAATAATTGACACTGATGAGGCGTCGTCTAGAAGAGCGTAAGTCTCGTAAGTAAAAATACTTTGACAACTTTAAGTATCACGTCGTTAATGTTTACTGTTACGTTAACGTTACTGGACGGTAGTCGTACCTCTTCGGCTGCATCATGAGCTAATGTTGCAGTGGGGCTCGGAGTGTCAGTGTCAGTGAGGAGAGGTGTCGCTCGCGGCGCCGGCGGCGGCGGTCGATTCCAGTGCAACATGCGGTGGTGTGCGAGTCCATAGTTTTCAATATCACAGGCAGGCGCAGGGCAGCTAGAGCCAGGTCCGTGTCGAATTAACAGGCAACTCTGACCCAATCTCTATGATTTCACGAAATTCCACTTGTCATTGCGTAATGGACGCTTAAATAATCTACAATCAGTAAGTAGATGCGCTGCTTTTACACAATACTTACATTTGACAATCTCTACAGATGTACTGGTATTAAATACATTGTGATTGATATTGTGCGTATTGTAGTTATCGTTTAATCGCCTTCCCGTTACTTCGGTTGTAAGTTTCTTTTGTTCCCGCGGCAGACAACTGCCGATGACTGATAACATCTGTGCCTCCCTCTTTAGAAAACTAGCTATAGTATAATTTTTTTCTCCGTACAGTTTGGGTCATAATAGATAAGCCGGCTAGGACGGTGAGCATGTTGCACGGGCGCAACGCCATTATCGATAAAAACAAATGAGTCATCGAAGCCAGGTGCACGGCGGCGGTGCGGTACACAAAGGTGCTGCAATATTGTATTTATATTTATTTTTAATATAACTTCTTACATTCTAAACTTTTGTACTTATAGTTTTTTAATACATACATACCCAATTAATAATTTATTTTAAATCTTTATTATTCTTGTTTTAATAAATAAGTTGTTTTATCTTTTCTTTTTTTTCATTTTTATCACAATCCCACATAATGACAAAACTAAATATACTATCGATAATGCTTATCGACAACAATAATGCGCATCACTATGTCCGCCCATAAGGCCCGTGAGTGGGAGAGAAAGCAAAATACTCGCTTCACCGCTCCGACGTTTTATGACGCAAACTGCACGGAGAATAAAATTATACTATAGTAATTTCAATTTAGGTGTACCGTCTAAGGTTTGTTGATATGCGTAATTATACTCAGTAGTGCACTTGGTAGCTTAGAGATCATAGAGACGGACAAAACTACGTATGCATTATACATAATTGATCTGATTAAGTGCGTGTATAGTAGCCACACAATTGTTGACTTACATCGAAAAGTTAATATAATGTCGTTTTTCTAATTAGTAGGTACTGGAAGCGTCTTCCTTAACTAATTGTTGAGATTATGTATGATGAACGAGCGTCTAAAACGTAATTCTAAAGCTTCGAGTACAGCCGCAGGGGGCATATTGCCGATCAGCAGGTCGGCCATGGTTTCCTTGGCCTCGCCACGGAGGGCCCTGCGTAATTCCCACATATTCTCAGCATTACTGTAATTATATATTTGGGAGGACTCTAACTAGGCGGGTAAGTAAGCGATCTTCACGGTCTGAAGATGACTGGTGGACTATGTCTTTCAGAGAACGTGCTAACTGCTAAATGCTGGCTTCTAGGTTTCCGGTTGCTTGTGTAGAAATCTGATGTATTGGAGTTGTAATAGGCATCAAGTGCTCAGAATTTTGATGATGTATGCTTTCTTCCACCCATTTATGAAGACGATGTAAATAAGCATCCTTTTTTGATTCCGGTATATATTTGTTTTCACTATGACAGTCACGTTCAGCTGGTACAACAGCAAGCTTGTCTTCTAATTTTAGTAACGCTGCCTTAGCTTCGGCTAGTTCCACTTGCTTTTTACGAAATTTTACGATTTTAACGAACGTGCTGAAGATATCGAAGGTGGTTTAGATGGTGTTAAGGAATTGATAACGCATGTGAGTTTGTTAGGTTTTGACGACATACCAGCTTTTATTGCAGCTGAAAAACCGTTCTTGATTTTCATTCGACTGAAATTTATTATTAATATTATTTTTTCTGGTTTTAGCATCTATTCCAAATTTAAAAGTATTGTTTCTTAATAAATTTAAAGAAAATAAGGTTCATAGGAAAAAATAAAATAAAAAAACGTTTATACACTCACACCCCCGCAATAGGATTCGCTATGTTGCGAGTGGCATGGACAAACACAAATATGACATTACAAACATCCATGACCCGAGAACAAACATTTATCTGTCACATAAATGTCTGCCGCGGCCGGGAATCGAACCCGGGACCCCACGCTGGGCAGGCAGGGTTACTACCAACTCGATTATGGGGTCGTCAAGAGAAAAAGTTTGAACCTGTGCGGAACTGGTTTCGACACTATTATTTCCAGGCATTCTTTTCATAAATGTACTCATCTATACTATAATATCCTTTGCCTGTAAGTTCTGTTTTAATGCGACGCTTAAAAGTTCCAATGGGCAACTCGCGTGTCAACTTAGGAATGTTATTGTAAAAACGAACTCCAAGCCCCATAAAAGAACGCTGAACCCTTTGAAGACAATATGAAGATTATGCCTATTTCTTGTTTCATGATTGTGTGTATCACTTTTCTGCTTATACATATTTAATTTATTTTTAATATATACTAAATTACTATGTATATATACTGACTGGCTACGGTGTGTACACCTATTTCTTTAAATTTTTCTCTTAGTGACTCACGCGACTTTAATTAATTATAACTGATCTCTCTCCCTATTGCCAGTCGCTCTTTCACCCTAGCACACATGCTTTAGAGGTATTTAAAAAATTACGATGAACTACTACTTGTTCTTTAAACTTTTTAATCTTATATTTTATCGCCGTCTCCTTTATTTTTCCTCTAAGCTTTTTCTCTTCCTAAATCTCTACTGTCTACCTGTATCTGTTCACATGACTCCGTTTTAAAGAGCTCAAACTTAATGAGTTTACTAATAGGTATTGTTAATCACCTTCTAGATCCTTCATCAGCTCCTCGTCTTCAGTCAAAATAAATAAATTACTGAATTCAAATCTAAGCATAGTAAGCACTCTAGGGTTCCGTCTGCCACCTTTGAGGTCCATCATCAGATCAGCTCGGTGGTACCATATAATAGTATTTTTATCTGATCTACATAGACTTGCAGAGTCAGCTTGCAGGCAGCAGATCGGAATGTGATCGAACTGGAATAGTAACTCTTTAAACTTCCTTATATTGTTTACAGCATCCTCCCTGACCCTTGTTTAGTGGAAGTGGTGAGTTCAGTAGTAAGAGATATAGTTGAAATTAAAAATTCAGATATTATAGATTACTTATAGCCTTTGCGCAAGCCTGGGCGTCGGTAACATGTATTTTGTTTAAATTTATGTTTGAATATATAGTTGAAGTTGCAAGAATATGGAGTTTCAATACTTCAAAATTTATTAATCTCATTTAATATCTGTGTTTAATGTCGGAGCCTAAGTCTGACTACCCAGATGCATTTTAGTTGCAGAGTTAGTTAATTAAATAGCTTTAGTCATACAATAATATACGGGTATTTTAAGGTTAATAAAATATAATAATACGTTTTTACGAACATATGACATAATTTACACTCTACAACGTTATCTGATTTGACAAAAAAACTCCCAACCAGTGGACTTTACTAGCGGCGCCATTATAATAATCGTGAATATAAGTTTTGTTGCTCGAACTCGAATGGAATGAAATAGGAGAACAGAATAACAACCTTTTAATTAATCATATTACCAATTCTAAGAATCTATTTCAAATAACCTCAGTTTATCCGCAAGTGTAAATAAAAACCAGCTGTTCTTATTTTATATCAATTTTGCCAACGGTATCTACTATTACGAATATCTAAATGTTTAATGGCACTATCTATCATCATTTTGTTATGTTGTAATAGGAATTTTAAAATTATAAAAATTTAAACATTGTCATAATTTGATAAGATACGTTAATATGATACTTTTATAGGAATATAATATATCGAAGCGTATCGTATGGCCAGAATATCGTATTAAATATCGATATAGTGCTCTATCGATATTTCAATATATCGTATCGGGCACCCCTAATACCTTATGATCGGTTCGACGCAAGCCACGCCATGGCTCTACTCGGTCATTTGTCAAACTATGCATTTTTATACAGTTGATAACTATGTAGGTACTCAAATTCATGAGTGTCATGACATGACATTGTCATAAGTCTCGGATATGTCAAATGTCCAAGCATATCATAACAATGTTCAGTAAGCTCAATTAACTGGTAGGTACTTACAATGTCCATTGAACTTGATTGAGAAGCTAGCTCACGAGCTAGAATCACCGAAAGTACATTATAACTTTAGTTGACAACTTTATCAACAAAGTCATCTATGTATATAAGAACGTAAACTGGATTAACATCGGATAAGTAGCGTTTATTCAAATGTTGGATTTATATACAAAGAATCGTAGTGATTTGCGCCCACAACGAATAATAATTAAATAAAAAATGACTCTACCACTGCCCATTCCGCCTTGTGCGAAGCGGGATGGTCTCAGTGCATTGGGCTGTGAACGATTTGAATACGCCAGTAGTATGGCTACAACATTATTGGCCCCAGTGAAGACTGAACGCGAAATACTCGAGCATTCCATGTCGGAAGATGATCCCAATGAAAACACGCAGTTGCCCAGTGAAGTCGGTACTCAACCGCGTTGGGGACCTCGACACCGCGGAGCTCAGGAACTTGCAGAATTATATAGTCCAGGTAACTATTTTATATGTGATTACTATTATGATTTGCTTAATGTTTTAGAAATCGTATCGTGTAAAGTTAGTAGGAGTGTCAGTATATTTCCACATTAATAAATTCATATTTGGAGGTCTTTTTGTATTGGATTATTTTGGATTGAATTGTTGGATTGTTTTGTGTGCATCAGAATATAGACCTTGGTTTTATGAAATCAATTTATGTACGCTTCACTCCACTAAACTATGTATCTTCTGTGTGCAAGTGAATATAATTTTGAAAACTTCAAAAATTTATAAGAGATTTATATTTAAGAAATTGCTCTAAAACAAATGTCAAATTATTTGCAAGTTAACTATTCCAGGCAAAATATTTGTCAACTAATTATTTAAAAAAAATACAGATTTTTTCATACTGCTAGAAATCTAAGTTTGTTTTTAGTTATTTTTTTTTAATTAGTACTTATCTCCTAACTAAATTTACCCTCAATAGGCATAAGTTTCCAATGATTTTGGTACAAAAATAATTTATTATTTCAACAGGTAAAAGACTCCAAGAATGGGTTTGTGTGGTGGTCTGTTGCACATTATGTGTCATTGCTGGTTTATTGATGGCCAGATATGTTCGAGCTGATGCCTCTCTGCTGTTAGCAGCTGTAGCTGGGGTACTCACAGCAGACTTCGCTTCTGGGTTTGTACATTGGGGTGCTGACACTTGGGGAGCAGTTGACTTACCTATCATAGGCAAGGTATTTATTTAAAAGGGTATTAAAATGATTTTTTATGTCTATAAAATATTTAAGCTGAAGTAAAATATTTTTAGAAATATTTCCTAAGTCTACTGACAATATTGGTCTACTGTAGGAACACATATTGGTAGCATTTAAATTTTTTTCAATCTTAAGGACACTAAAAAGCAGACTGACCATCTGATATTAAGTAGTCACTCTTGACTATGGACATGTGCAGCCCCAGAAGAGTTGCTAATACATTATGAACTTGAAGCTCCTTTTTTTGAAGAACTCCATGTCATAGCATTCTTGGAGAACCTCAAAACTAAGTCCATTTAACATTTTCATATAAACCAGAACATCTGGTACACACAATAAAATATGTCGAAATGCTTGTAGCATTGTGCTGTGGTAGTAAGTATTTTCTTTGCGCACGACTTAGCGTAGTCACTTGTATGCAAACAGTCAATATTTGATGTATAAACCCATGTTTACATTTCTGCTATGTGCATTTCATTTTCGTTTGTTTTAAATGTATATACTGAATCGATAAATAATTACTTTGTAGCAGTTTTGCTAACTGTATTTCATTTGTCATAGGCAGCCGTGTTTAAATTCACGCATTTTTAAAACCGTGCACGTGAAAATCAATACAGAAACTTCATGTAGTCAGTCTCCCTTATTAATTATTAGTACTCGGTTGGCCGACTTTCGTTTAGAATCATATGCTAAACTAAGAATGCTGCGTATTACACTAAAATGGAAATGTTTGTCGTATCCTAATACTAAAGCAACCAAAAGCAATTTTTTTTACATAATACTAGATAGAGATTGTAGATTGTATCAAGTAGAATCAAATCATTCTCAATCAATAAACAAATTACACTAAAGTATAGAAATTGAGAAAATTAAAAATGCATTTTTTGTGTGTGGGGTAATAACAGGCGTAATCTTTACGGTAGACGGTTCTGCAAAGATAAAATACGACTAAATTAAACATAAATTAAAGGTAACTCAGTCTAACGAGGTCGGTAGATGTAATCATTATATTGTAAGGTGTCTGCGCTCTATGCACCGCGATGCTCTCCCAACTAGTATAGACGAATCTATTCTACTATATAAATTTGTAGGTTCCCTTTGTAATTTTAATTTTATTAACATTATGTGATTAATATTCGTTTTATGACCTAAACACTAAGTTTTCTAAGTTTTTGTCTGTCTGTATGTCTTCCTATAACTCAAAAATGTGTTGAGCCATCTTGATGAAAATTAGAAGATAATTATCTTATTACCTTATTTTTTGAGTGTTGTGAACATCTTTGGACATAACAAAAATAAATAAATATTACAGATCGAATAAATTTTGCGATGGTGAAGTATGGTACATAACTTGAAACCATTGAAACCTTTGTGCCAATAAAGTTGCTTGCGTTTGCTAGCACATATACAAGGATATCCTTGAATTAATAATATTTCGCGTTGAAATGTTGATGCAAAGGTTCGATTAAGTATGTACTGATGTAGTGATAACGAGATTTCCAAACTTCTTTACGGCCATAAAGGCGTCAGTAATGCCTTTATTTGTTGCGGATGCTCATGTGCGGTGGTGGACCACATGGGATATGGATACATCAGATTGCCCATCTGCTCAATTGTCGGCTAATAACATCATACATGTGAGCTCCGGTTCGAATCCTGGGTACCTCTATTTCTTTAAAACATATCTATATTTCTAGTAATAGTAAAACTATAACGGGGTTGAATTTACGTGTTTCATGGAATATTTATTGGAAATCCTAATGTAGTAACATTTTGCTATCCATATCTGACTGACTACGTATCGCATTGATACCATTGAATAGGTTTGGGTGACACTTGGCATTTTAGCAGTTTATATTTTGTAATATACTTTTTATTTATTTGTTTCCGAGGGGTAGGAAATCAGTTAACATGTACATCCTAATTTGAGGAAACTAAATACAATTTTGACATCCTGGCTGTAGCTAATATAACAAATTAATATATTTCTAATTCACAGGACTAGAAAAAGTTATTCCTAAAATAATGCGGGTGCTATTTCGCAACGTTAGGCGTAGGTTTGCTGAAGCGAAGCAAGGGCAGCTTACCTACTAGTATAATTTAAAATTCGTCATAAATTACTTCATCATTTGTACAGATGAAGTAATATATCGCGTGGAAATTAATTGATATAAAATTATAGAGCTCTCTGTAAAATTTGCAAAATTCGGAGAGAACCAATCACGATAGTGAAGCAGCTATGGGATTTAAAGAAGTCGTTAATTAGCTATGTGAAATCTCCTCTCCTTTGGACCGATTGAAGTAGTGCAGTTAGACATCTAGAACTTTCTATACCCGTTGCAAAATATTTTTATGATTCTGATCGTCTTGAGAATTGGACAATTTACTAATGGAAAACATTTTAGGTGTTTAATTATTACTCTTTCACCCCTGTAAAAAGCTCGCTCACTCTCTTGCCCCCCTATGTATTGTTATTTACACATAAAGAGTTTTGTTTTTTCAGAATTTTTTGCGGCCATTTCGTGAGCACCACATCGATCCGACGTCAATAACACGTCACGACTTCGTAGAAACGAACGGTGACAATTTCGCGATCACTATACCGATACTAGCGAGGATTGTCTGGCAATTGTTGACGTATGATTCAGTTACAATCGTGGACCAATTCCACTGGATTGCATATTGGTATCTCTGTTGTATTTTTGTCGCCATGACAAATCAGGTAAATGCATTTGTTCCAATTTCCATGTTTTGGGGATGAAAAAATTAATTAATCTAATTTTTTTTTTAAGAAACAACCATCATTATATGATAAATTCATAGAAATTAAATGTTACCACAAGGATTTAATTTTGACGTTAAGAGGCGTTGCTGAATTTTTAATCGTTTGTTCATTTATTTTCGCATGGAATAAAAAAAAACAGAGACCAAAGTCTGACAGACAGTGGAACACGTATTTTAATTTACCTGCTAGTATTATTTCAAGGTTAAAAGTTACGCAAAGTTGTATAAAAACATTTAATTTTTTTAATACATTAAGTCATATTTCTACGTGCATGTTCGTGATCACGTGTATTAGGATTTCGTTTTGATTGGCGGCGATTTACCAGAAGACTTTCTGGCGCAAACGTTACGTTAGGTTAGCGTCTCTTACAAATATAGGTTTAATTCCATGAATCCTTAGTGAAAGCATAAACTTATATTGCCATTTCCGAAGATTAATAAATAGAAGCATCATATTTTTGTAAGAGTTGTTAACGCAAAATCAAAATAAGCCTTTGAAACGATATACTTTATGATTGAATCAATTATCTAAATTCCGCCACCAATCAAGGCGTAAAATCGAAATCGTAAATTATGCGATCAACAGAGCCTATACGGTATATATGTATGTATATATATATAGAAATAAGAATTTGATAGAAATTTGATCCTATATGAAGTGAGTTCATTACTTGATGTTCATTATTTAGTTGGTTTCAATATCAAATCATACACTTTAATTTTTTTTCACTCATTCTTATTTAGATGAAGGCATTATTCAGATGCTTTTAAAGTATTATGGTAGGGACAATTCCTCTATATCCACCGTTGTTCAATGAACAACTATGATCCATAACTTATTTTTTAATTAACTTTTTGTTTACTCTCAATTCCTGTCATGTCTTTCCAGCATACATCTAGGATATTTGCCGCATGAACATAGTTTTCGTATGTAACCACAACGCATTGACCTTTATCGCGATATATTTTCAGCTGTATTTAATATTTAAATCGTAACCTTCGTACCTACATTATGCTTCTAAACAAGTGCAGTAGTTTTGCTTTTTTAAATCATTCACTGCCAGACACAAAATTGTATGCAACGTTTCTATACAACCCCTGCAATTCCCCGAATAAAATTCTTATATTCCCCGAAATATGTTGCCTTAGTTTTAGTTGATTTAGCTTCGGCGTTTCAAAATTTTTCATGAAATAACATTTCATCTTCGTTATACAGGTACATCAAAAGGACGAAATTCATTATTTCGATTGGTATATTACGTCGATTTAATTAATTTTTCAATTTATTTACATTTTATATCTGCACCGCCATAAACTTCTTTTACAAGTGAAGGGACGTCCGTGACGGAAGTTCTGTCCTCTTCGACACAGATCAAGCCGTCGACAAGATTACATTAACGATAACAACCGAATAAGATTTCTTTACACAAAGTTCTCATTAAGAAAATCCTATAGATGTTACTTATCTAACTTTATAGATTTTACCTTGTAACACGGGCTATGTATCTGTTACGTGTATTACAATTTTTCAGATCCACAAATGGTCTCATACATACTTTGGGTTGCCAACATGGGTGATTTGGATGCAGGAGTGGCACATAGTGCTGCCGCGACGCCATCATCGCATCCACCACGTAGCGCCGCACGAGACTTACTTTTGTATCACGACGGGATGGCTCAACTGGCCCTTGGAAAAATTGCATTTCTGGTCTACTCTCGAGACAATTATCGAAGCTCTGACGGGTTGCAAGCCACGTGCCGACGATATGAAATGGGCCCAGAAGCGTTCCTAAAGCGTTAACACATTATTGTACTTTTTTTACTATCACGTTGACCCAACGGTCCTAAAGTTTGCAAAATGTTATGTAAAAACTATATCTGTTTCGTTTTCACAGTATGGTGAGTATACCAGTCTAAAACTGTTTTAATAGGCACGGCGTAGATATCGTATTTTGTTGTAACAATAATTAGTCTTAACATAATCAGTTAACTATTATTAACTTCTCGCTAAGATGATATTTTTTGCTATTTTAAAAACGTAGGCATAATTTTCCAAGCAGGGCTTGGCAACGGGATGCAATCAGGTAAAGTACATATAAGATGTACAATAGTCGAGAATAAAGGATAATATCGCTTTAATATAAGTATACATTGACATTTAGAACCCTGTTGTAAATATTTTCAGTGTTTTGAGTGATACGTGATATTAAATATTATTTAATTCAATTATTGATTTGTAAAGTTTATCAATATCATACGCGCCAATGGTGTGGTTCTAAAAATATTTTTGTTATTTATGTGGATGTGTAAATTTATTTTATGATTATCAATTCATGGAGCATGTGCGTTTATTATCATAATATTTAGTTACCTTTTCTCTATAACTACAAAGTCACGAGAGGAAAGACTGTATTAGGGAATGTAAAAATATACCAAAACATTTCTACTCGAAGCAATATTAAACTGGGTAACATTCTGTGCTGTGGTTAACTTAGTAATAACATATTAAGTCCATAAACGTGGTGTACGTATATTGAGTGCTATAAAACATTGTTGTTGCTGTGCCGTTTTTTTTTTAAAATAATTATTAACATATAAATATTATTAAGAATATGAAATGCGTGAAGATTTTTGCGTCAGCTCCTACGTGTGCTATTTTATATAAAACACTTCATTGCGTGTTGCTCAAGACAATTTTTTTTACAATTTCTACCCAATGGACTATGATGTAACATTTAAAAGGTGAAATTTTGTTAGCTTTCAAATAATATCAAAAATATTTAGAATTAATCAAGTTTCCTGCCTACATTTAGGGTAATATAGCGATAGGTTGAAGTTGTGGACGTCTAAATGAATAGGAAGTAATACGAAAATATTTATTTACAATGTTTTTGTTTACCCTTAATGTTTTGTGTTATTTCTGTTCCATTTTTTTTAGCTCCTGTATTTCCAGTGACGTGAAACATCGGTTTGATGACTAATTTTCATAAACGCCCGCTATTTGTAGGGTTTCAGGATTCTAAACAAAAGAATTGTTGTTTTACAAAATTGATGTCTGTTGTTTCTACGTTCCATGACTTGTGGTGAATAATCTTTACATATGATATCGAAAGAGGTAGTAAGTAGATATAATTGTATCATATATATAGTTCATTGCATAGAAATTGTAAAAATTAATGTTGATTAACCCGCGATGTAGTGATTCTAGTTTATTGCTTTCGATTGTGATACATACACATGACATAGAATCTCCTCCTTTTCTAAAATCCGTTAAAAAGGCAAAAGAATCTCTGCTGTAGAAACCCTTTATGTATATTTATGTATTGGCCAACTTATGTGTGTTATCGTATTACCTATCTACCTGCACTGCTACAATTATATACAGAATGCTGGAGCTTTTCAACGTCCTTATTTCATATACAAATTTATACAGCGAATATTATTTATTTCTGTTGTACTGACGTTATCAATTTCATCGGTTTGGGATCAACATTTTGTAAGATGGCGATTATTTAAGTACTGCAAATCAAATGTTACGTATAATTTAGTTTTATTAAACGTATAGATATTAAGTATATCGAATTATATGATATTTTTACTATTATGTATACTGAGACAATAACATAATTGCTATCTATCTATAAAATATAAATGCTATCTTTTCCATGCACAGATATTTTTATTAACTAAATACTTTATTGCTATACGCATATACATTGCTAGGTCCCTGTGTATTAGGGATGTTATGGATATAGATACGTATATATTAATTATATTTTACTGATTTCGGTTATGGGTATGAAATTATTTCAGATTATCCCATTCTAACAGATAATTTCGATTACGGATATTACATTAATTAGGTCTTGTAAAAAAATATAATATATTTAAAACGTTATAGTTTGACTTTTTTTTAGGTATTATTTGATATTATAATCATGGAATAAAAACGTAAAAACTTAATAATAAAAACGTCTACAGATTGAAGCGACGCGGCAAATGTATCGACTCAGCCACGGAAAACCTGTCATAACGTGTTTCATTTAGACTACCCCTATCCGAAATTATTCAAAACTTTTTTTATAGGATTCGGTTACGGTTTCCGATATATTTTTATTTCGAATATCCGATAGTTTCGGTTACGCTTACGGAGCTCCATAACATCCCTGCTGTGGATAATACATATGCATGATTACAGTAAATTCCGAGTACACAGGTCAAATGTATAAATGGTAAATATAGTTTTAAAAGCATTGTTTTGACACTCCCCTAGAATGATGTTTTAGACAAATAGGTATTTTTATAGATTAAACATTCCGTACGAAATACGCACTTTGTTGCTGAAACCTTGATACGTTTATACTAATATTATGAAAAGAGAGTGCGAATTTTGAGTTTGTGTATATCCGGAAAGTAATATCTGGGACCGCGGCACTTATTCGAACATTCTTTTATCATTTTAAAGATACATTATTTCGGATCGACATAAGCTCTCCGAACGATGTTGAGACGGGCCGCTAGTTATACCTGAATCTTTTATGTGGTTTACTCGTGATGTAACAAGTAAATATATATGTATAATGCATATATAATATATAGATGTATAAATATGCATAATTATTCAACCCGAATTAAGTCGGGGCGGCGGGCCGCTAGTTTTCATATAAATGAAGGGAGCATTATATATGTTATAGTCATAGAAAATACTTGACAAGTTATGTGAAACCTTTTCGATCGCGTTCATTTGAAGTGTTGACTGCATAAGCTAAAATTGCTTTCCGTTCCCTGCACGACAATATGTTAACTAAAGAAATTAAACAAAATATACAGTAAGAAGAGCGGTTTTCTACAGCCACCGTTATATAAAGCCCAAAGGAATTCTTTCATGCAGTACGGAGCAGAGAGAGCTAGACTGGTGAATCGTGTAAGACCTGCGTGTGCATAGAAGTGTACCATATATGTAATTGTTTACTTGGTTTCTAATATTTTTCTGATATGTACTTACCCTATGTCTAGATTTCTAGCCGCTTTCCGTCGAACAATTCAAAAGACCTGTCCTGTGTGAAAACCTGAGGGAGTGTCGCCGGTTCTGTGGTGGTGATGCCGAGTGTAGATGTGATGATCATAATAAATATTATTGTTTACGATTTGTCCATAATTTCGACCACAAGGGATTTGGTTATTGTTTTCTGTTCATGCTATATTGCTGCTCCGGAGAATTGGAATAAAACGAATTGTTGGTGTGACGTTATTCTATAAATGGTTATATCTATATATACATAAAATATAGGAAATACACGGGTTTGAAGTCGTTCAGGAGAATAAAAATACCTTTTATTTGTAAATAATGCGTGTAGCACTTTACGTAACGAAATTTATAATTTTTTTAGCATAAAATTCAATAGTAGCAGTACCCATTGTGTACCTCACAACTCAAACCTTACTTCGGTTTTATCGCCTGAATGTTATATTCGAATAGCAATTAAGTACATGTTAATAAGATTTGAGAAAAATGCCAGAAGAATTAAAAAAATATAAATACTTACATATTATTAGTAATAAATAATATTTTTTTTATACAAAGTCTAAAAAAAGGTACAAAATCTTTGGAATTATAATAGTATATTTGCCGTCCTCTTGCTTCGCTTATAAGCCTTTTATTGGCGTTTAAGTTTTTAACAATCTATATTTAGGATATTAAATTTTGAGTTACTACTACAAGATGTCAAATCCAATAATTTGTCATAAACGCTAATTTGTATTAATTATATATTATGGAACTGTTAACACTTTTTGTACACTTTATTGTAAATCAGTTACATGTCTAATTCAAACATATTTTGTATAACTTAATAGTTTTTATTTTCATGAGCGGATATCGTTCAAAATCGATATGTATCATTTCTGGGATTTACAATATTTTAATTGTAGGCAAAATTTAGTTTGAAAACAGCTGTTGATATATTTACCTACCTCATATTACGTTTTTAGCCTTTGCTAATATAAATAAACGTATTTCACCTACTTACCAAAAATACATCTACATTTATCTGCTTTCATGTAGATATTAATAAATGACCGGAAATAAAATTGAAAAATTATTATCTTTTTAAACTAAATTTATGCACTTTGGTATAATGCAATTTGCATTTACATATACGATACATTCGAAAGGACCTTATTGTGTGCTATAGATTAATAATGCCAGGGCCTCATAAGAGTAACATTTTGTTGCCAACGATGAAAATAAAGAACTTCAAAATGTAGGTGGACGATGTATCGGCTGATGTCACTCCAAACATTTTGACGTTTTCGCATTTCGTTATTGCTAACAAAATGTATATTATGTGGGCACCTAAATCTATTAGATAATTCTTAAAAGGGAGAATCTATAAAGATACATAGTATCATCAACCCGTAAATAATGGCGAATTGACCTTGATGTAATGTGCTTCGGCTGAGGTATAACTTATGAATTTATTACCTACCTATTTAGAATTGAAGGGTAGAGAATATTTTTTGCAATATTTTTATAAATACCTACTTAAATGCTTATTTTAAGAACTTGCTATTATGAAAAGATTTTTATTACCATTATTTTTTCATATTTAATCACGTACTTTAGCGTAATTAATTTTAATGAATTTATACAACCAAAATGTGTTGTAAGTGTAACACAAATGCCTTAATGTTTATCGAAATGTTTTACATATGATGATTTCAATTTAAATACATAATTATTCTACACTTAAATCTTTTATTTTAACAAATTTTTCATAACATTATCAGATTAAGAATTCATATCAGATTAAGGATCTCAATTAAGACGAAGATACGATGTAGAATCCGAATTAAGGACATATTCAACTAACTTTTTCGTAATGCTTAATTAAGGAAAGTCGGAAGTTTAATATTGTAGTTTTTATTACCTGTTATTATTACTAAAAAATTGTCATAAATTTCTTAAAAAACGGACGGAATCTGAAGACTTGTACCGCATCCAAGAGTATTGGTCAGTGCCAGGGGTTCCCATAGGATTTAAAAATTATTAATGCTACGGCGGGCAAATTGTATAGGATTCTTCGTTCTCTTTTGAGGATTTATCAAGTTTAATTGCATACATATAATTGAATAAAAATTTAAATAATTATACGTTAAAAATAGTACTGCAGTTATATTACACATTCAAGTCAATTCATATTTTATAATTACGATTAAAATATTTCATGGGCTCAACACAAGCATCCAATATTTCGTTGGTACACTCGTAGTAATCGGTAAGTGTAGTCGTTTTACCGTTTTAACTCTATATTTAGCAGGATATTTTGTCGTTAAAATGTTGGTAAATGTTATACAATATTGGTTTTTAGGGTTATTGAAGGATGATAAAATAAAAAAAAATATTAGTGTTTTCTATAATTGTACAAATGATATAGGAAGGGAATTTCATAAAAAATTACTTTAAATAAATTAAGTATGTATCGTGTTCGCCGCTCTGCCTAGCTTAAAGATATAATAATATTTTAAGCAATTCCATATACATAATATACAAAAAAAAAAACAATTTCCACATCCTAACGAAATATAATTATTTTTTATTAAATGGTAATTTAATATTAAATGCTATGGAATAATCTTCACAATAATAGTAACAACTATACAACGATATACTAAAACTTAAATTTATAATTTAAATTAGATCAGTTATCTAAAAAGTTAGCCAAAATTTCGTCCAAATGTAAAAAAAAAGTCTAAACAATAAAGTATATTGAGAGTCATAATTATATAATAGCGGTATAATCAATATAAGAAGGCAATTTCATTCCACCTATTAGTAAAATATGTCGAGAAAATCTATATATATAATAAAATTCTAACTGAACCTTTTCAGTATATTAAGGAAATATGGAAAAACTATTATTAGGGGCCTTTATTAACGCAACAGAACCGAAACAATAGTTGTTACAATTTGTGTCTGTTTGACTGTGCGTTTGTGCGTTACAGTTTTCGCTAATGTATTGCAGTAAGTATAAATTAATATTTAAAATTGATTTCATTTCAATACCTCCATAAACAAAAAACGTAATAAATTAATAGATTTCAAATTTATAGGACGACAAAAACTCAGTCCTAAAAATGCAGGTATTATTACTAAGCGAATAGCGTACTTTTTCTGAATTGGAGCGAGAGCCGTTTGCTAGTATTTAATATTATTATCTTTTACATTTGTGTCACGTTCCATTTGTTTGATGTTGCTGTCTCGTGGTAAAGGTACTTGTAAAGCATTTGTAAATGAAAATAATGGAAAAACAAGTAGATTTGATGTAGTTATGTCTGAAGATGGTGAGACATTAGTAATATGTGATTGATCTGTTATTAAAGTCTTATTGGGTGACAAAATTGAAAATCTTTGATTAACGTCCCTGATAGTTGATGTGGTGGATCAACAGAAAACAGATTAAAATTCTCAAGCTAAGATGGTAAGGTGAAGGAATGGTAAATAAGATTGGGGCGATAAATAAGAAGGGAAAATTTTTTTAAAGCTCATCACTGACTCACTTCACTCGATTCACTTTCTCACCAACTTGAAAACAAGAACTACGAAAATACTGTTGTGTTAGTTGTCACCTGTGATAGAAAAATATAGTAACAATTATGACTATATAATGAATTTGAATATTTTCATAAATTAAGTGAATAGAGTCCTCAGTGATTAAAATAGTCAAGCTAAAATGTATGTATCAAATTTAAAAAAAAAACTTAACAATGCAGGCAATGTGACATTTGATACGTTAGGGTAATTTTACCCTAACCTCACTTAAAATAAATCTCAAATCACTCACTTAAAATAAAATAAAATAAAAATCACTTAAAATAAATAAAATAAATCTCAATAAATCTTTTAAAAGATTTATTTTAAGTGAGGTTACCCGACAATATAAGACAATCTCAAAAAAACTTCTATAGGGTGCATTTAAGCGAGTGTGCCCAGGAATTGTACGAAACAATTCCCCTATCGCCGTTCTTTCATCGAACAACAAGACATACGGCGAGTATAGGTCGCGTCATGTAAAAAGAGTGCTGGTGAAATAAAAGTTTTAATTATATACCTACATAACAATACTATATTCTATTTAAAATTATATTTTTAGTAATTTTTACACATTACCTTAACGATCGTGGCCATCAACCATGTAGTATCTTGTGCACTTAGTATTATTGAGGAACTTTCCGAAATCCTTTTTTTTTGTAACTGTCATGCGCAGCCGACCGAGCTACCTGAACCCGGGGGTTAGGGGCGTACTGAAAATCAGCGTCACGGTTCGCATCACTCAGATTGTGGCATACGCTAAGAGTGCCTCTATTTACTGCTTGGTGCCGCAGCATGCAGTCATAAAATCATAACTTCTTTATTTTATTGTATTTAAAATTGTTTATTTACGTGTACAAGTTGTGAATAAATGTATTTCCTTTATTCTATTGTATTGAAATTTCATGTGATATATGCGTAGCTTCGATCAGTTAGCAGTCCACTGCAGTACCACCTCTTAAGGTTTTCACCCTACCACTCGTTGTGGAATTTGCTTGATAACGGCCAAGGAGTGCCTGAATCAAGATCGAAACTAATACTTGTACTATAACCGGGAGTGCGAATTTTGTGTTTGTGTGCATGTAGAGGGTAATCTACAGAACCCCAGTACCTTCTTGATTTTTTTTTACCACTTGAAAGATACTATATTCCACATGGACATCCATATATTACAATTTAAGTAATTTATTTCTTCATATGACCAAATGTTATTAAATAAAATCGTTAAACGTTTGTAATTCACCCATATTATGAAACATCAATCGGACATTTCATTAAACGGGAACCGTTAACAAAATGGTCGATAATTTTGTGAAATTGTCATTAGAATAATTGAACTACGCCATCCAACTGATGTTATGAAAAAGTAAAATTATTTGATTTTGAAAACTATGAAACTGCAAAACTTTTTGGTGCAAAAGCCATGCGCTTTTTTAAGCGCCCGACGGCTTTTTGCACCTCAAGACGGGTAGATATACTCGATACCGTCGAGGCTCGGTGTTGGACGGCTAACGAATTCCCTTACGCGCCTCTCCAACATCTCATGATGTTTGAGGACGGCGGGCGCGGTGGGGTTGGCAGTAAATTGCTCTTCCATATGTTCTGCAAGGACCTACACCCTGTCTTTAGCCGAGAAAACCCTTCCGTCGGCCCCGTCCATCAGTGGGCAGGCAGAGAACTTGACGCAAGTTAGTTGGCGATTGAGGTGGTGCAGCGAGGTCTCGGGTTCGCCAGCCTGGTCGATCCATGCCTCTCAGGTGGCGCCGCGGTACTCCCCGACCTGAATCTCCAACCGCTATGTAAGAACGTTCAACTCGCGCTTGGGCCGTTAGGTGGACGTTTAAGGCGCAGTCGGGGCCGTAGACTCCACCAGAGCGCTTTGGCCTTGCGTCGCTAACACGCGTGCGGTGTCCTCGATTACATTATTTTTTCACATAGTTTAGTGAATTTCTCCCAGTATGTCCTCGGGGGATACTCGGGGGAGGCTCGTACAATTCGGCGCCAGGCAAAGCGTGACCAGGGCGGGAACGTGTTGGGTGTCCAGATCATACAACACCTCCACATGGACTGAACACGTAAGATTCTTGCAGAGCATTATGTCCAGGACGTCTGGATGGCACGAGCCACACGAAGGCACATTGGTGGGTGAGTCGGGCCAGATCACCTCTATCTCTATGGCCTCCGTGGGCTCCCATAGTCTTCGACCCACTCAATGTTCATTCCTTTTCTTTCGCGCACTGTTTTGTTTTTTCTAATTTGATTGGTGGAAAATTAACTTTTGTTATTAGCTAAATAAATAATTATGAATGATATTGGTCCAATCAGATTGTAACCGGACGTATAAATATAAGCAAGGGTCCTTATAAAATCACCAGTCCACTCCAGTACTTAGTAGCAAACAGTGAAAATAATTGTTTCATTACACATCCTCCACTAGACCATTTGGAGTCAATTAGTGGAGAATAGTAACCACTACTACACACTAATTAAAAAGCTTGAGTAAGTTAATTACAAAGAAGTCTATAAATTTCAATATTTGCTAATTAAATCCGAAGAAAGAGAATGCCAAGGACACTGGATTAGCTTATACTAGCCAAATATTTGTATATTTAAAATGAATGTATGTTCTACTAGCATGTAACAGTAGATTGACAAAATCTTATGATTATTTTTTCCGCAACGAATACTTTATATTCTTTATTCGACGACATTGTATTATAACATGTTTGCTTGCGTACATAAAAAAGGATTCGAATAAAAGTGTATTTAAAATAAAAGATTAGATATATTTTATGCTTTATTACATTTGTCTTTATACAACATTACATTAAACATCTATGAGCTGACCAGAGCAACAACTGCAAGGATAAAAATTTTTCAATTCTAAACTCATATTCTTTGAATTAATAAGTGAACTGTTAAGTAAATTTTCCAACAAGTTTTTAATTTTAGCCACATCATTGTGTCTTGATTCTACTTGCAGATGTGCAAACAAGTCCTTATCTTGTGCCAATTTCAAAAACAGTCCACTTAACTCTTCTAGCTGACGTTTTACTTCACCACATTCCATTTGGAATAATTTAATTTGTGCACTTCTTTCTTCATCACGTTTCTTCAGAAGACTTCGCTGCTGTTGATATAAAGCTACATATTCACAAATGGTGTCAGTCTCAGTTTGTAACTGTAATATAATATGTTCAAGTCTGTGTTTCTCATCTGACAAATTTGCTACTTGATCCATAATATTTAAAAACCTTTCTTGAAGCTTGAACATGGCATCTTCTTTCGGTAATTCTTTTCCATTTGCTAGTTCAGTATGTACACTTGTGTTACAATCACCCGAACACTTAGTCGTTTTGCTGACGTGAATATTATATTCATCATCACTTAGACCACTATCTTTATATTCTATATCATGGCCTGTATTTTTTTTTGTTACAGAATTTTCTTTTGATTGTAAAAGATTTTCCAGAAGGGTCTCATGCTTATTTTCTATATCCCTGTAATTGGCTTGAAGCCTAATCATTTCATCATCTTTAGCGTTTAATTTCGTCTGCATCTGCTTTGATGTCTCATCTATTTCTGCGAGCTTCAGCATAAGTTGTTTATTTAATTGTTTTTCGTGTGATAATTTTTCAGTCAGTTCTAGTTTATCTTTCCCCTTAAACAAGAGAAGTTATTATGTATACTTTGGACGTTAAGATTTATTGTTTACAAACCATTAACGACTTAACGCAATCTCCACGTAATTAAGAAAGCAGGATGGTAGCGGCCCATGTAGGCTTGCCAGAAAGTAGAAAGGTTAGTGGTTAATTCGCCCATCAAATTACAGGCCCATAGTGATAACCACCCTGCTTTCTAAGGTAATGGAGCATATTATTAACAAGCAGATCGTGGGGTATCTGGAGGATCACCAGCTGATCAGTGATTTCTAATATGGTTTACGCCAAAATCGAAAGGCTGATGACCTTCCAGTTTACCTTACACACCAGTGGATGATCCCACAAAAAAATAATGGGGAGAATTTGCAAGTCGGTCTGGATACCGCTAAGACCTTCGATGGGGCTGTCGGAGCCTGGAACAGAGCCCTTCTAGTGTAGGTTCCATAGTACAGTGTCCTCGGGAGGCTATTTCATAACTGCATTGGACGGTTGTTGCTTAGACATTGAAACCTATTAATGCTGGCGTTTCATAAAGATCTGGTGTCGTTTCTAACGCTATTCATTCTGCATATCAAATTCATCTGGTATTCATTGCTATGCAGATTACAATACGATTAAAATGGGATGCGTTTTACACATGCTCTGCAAAATATCTATCGAAAGGTTGATCAAACTTAGTAGAATTCAGCCCCAAAAATAGTTCCATATATCATGGTGCCTCAGTTCCAATGGACGACGATTACCGTGAACAAAAGCATCGAGATATGGCAGTTGAGATCTCGAGTGATGTGTAATATCTGTGCCATTGGGTAGTTAAAGCCAAGTTAGCTGTTTTTATAGCCTGCAGGGCAGACGATAAAGCAGAAGAACCACCTGAGGGTAAGTGATCAACAAGGAGTCACCATTGTAATGCCTGCCCTTGTCAAGGAAAGGAAGCTTGTTCTACTATTTACATGTGTGTGGCTAAAAAGATTGATAGAATAGATAGATAGAATTGTACCGTGGAGGATTGACATGAATCCAGTTGATGTCTTTGGGACTTCATTCATCGGCGAGTGGTACAGTGATATAAGGGTGAAGTGGGCACCAAGTTGAACAGTTCCTTGGAGCACTCACCATTGGTATACTGATACTACAGACAGAGGGACCCTAATGGTGTAATGATGATGATTCTACTGTCGATAAGCTTACTGCTATGAAAGTAGTTAGTTCTATTACCGATTGGAATATCGGAACATACCTAGACTTATCCCATGAATTAATTACAATGATAAAGCACTATTAGAGTAGTAAATTATTAGCATATATATTTTTGATTTCCTGATATATCAGTTTTGTGTTATAATCAAAAGTCAACTTTTATGGAATGTTATATACAAACTAAAATTATACATACATAGATTATGGAATTACATACCAATTTGACCACAATTTGCTCTAGCTCTTGAACATCAACTTTCAATTTCTTATTCTGTTCTGTAGCTCTTTGTGCAGCAATTTTATCACTGGTAATGTCAGCATTTAATTTTGATATACTTATATTTTCGTGAGACAGTTCCTGTGTTTTTGTTACATTCAGTTCTTGTATTATGTTTAAACTCTCTTCATATTGTTTTTGTAATTTGTTGTGCTTGCTACTCAGTTCCTCCAGTTCAGCCTGTAAAAAAAAAGAAAAACTATAAAATATTTTCTTACTAGATACTAGAAACTACCAATGGTTTAATGAGACTAATATCACAAATACCGACATGATGTTAAGCATTTTTGAGTTACTGAATTTTAGAAAGTCAATTATAAAAAATTTATTTCTTTTAAAAATAAGTTTTTTAAAATACATTTTTTCAATAACGCATTTAATAATTTTTGATAGTATTACAACTTACCTGAAGTGCTACAACTTTTTCTTTTAATTCTTCAATGTAAGTGGTATTATATGATTCAGCATATGTGTCAGTTTGTTTTTTATAATTTTGCATACGGACTTCCATTTGACCAATTTGTTCAATGAGGGCGCACTCTCTGTTATGAAGCGCTTTTACTTCATTTAATAATGTCTCATTTTTAGCGATTTGGTGTCTTAATTGCTCGTTCAGCTTATTTACATAATGCTCATAATGTGAATTTATTTGATCTTTCTCTTTTAAAGAACTTTCTAATTCATGTTCTAGCATAGTAATTTTTTTCATAACTGATTCATTTATTTCATTGTTGCTGTTCTCTTGATTTAAAGTAATGTTTGTATCACTGGTAAGTTGTGTAAGTTGTACAGTCATAACATCTAACTGGTTTTGTAAAACACTAATTTGGTTATTAAGTTGAACTACTTCCATTTCTTTTGCTGACAGAATAGTTTGTGTAAATTCTTTCTGTTCTTTAAGATTGTTGTTATCATCTATCAATGTTTTTGTCAGATTTCTTAGTTCCATAATTACTGAATCTTGATTGGTAACTGTTTCTGTTAAGAAATTATATTTCTTACATGCATCATTCAATTCTAGCTCTAGAGCAGATAATTTTTGCTTATTACAATTATGTTCATAAACTTCTTTAGAATGAACATTTTCAAGTTGTGAAATTTTAGATGTAAGTTCTTTAATTTGCATTTCCAAATTTGTCTTATTTGAAATCAGAATTTCTGTAACATTTACATAACCTTTTTCATCAGTAATAATGGGTTCATGGTTATTAGCCTGAACAGTAAAATGTTCGGTTATAGTTTTTTCATTTTCCAATTGATTCTCATTTTGATTAATATTTACCAACGTAGGTTCATCTTTTTCTAATGGTGACTGGTGATCACCATTAATATCAACTGAAGTTTCATAGGGCAATAATGTTTCTAAAACTTCGTCTTTTTGAGTACAAACAGACTTTTTTTCTTGATGATCTCGTAACTAAAAACATTAGACCACAATATAATGTTTCGCAATAAATAATAACATATCACCTTTACCTTATCTTACCTTCTTTCTAGCATTGGCTAATTTTGCTGCTCTGTTATCCATTATCCTATGTTAAGGCAAAACAAACTAAATACCTAAAAATATTTATATTATTTTGATAGATAAATCTGTGTTTTCAATTTTATGTCAAAAATTTCATCAAAAAAATATACATATGATAGTTCAATTTCGTATCAACATGAATATAAAATTTTTTAGACACACTAATAAAATGAAAATTAATTGCTGAAGGAAATGTTGTGTTGGCAATCAGTACCGCTTATTGTGCATGGCTTAGCAGAAACAGAAAGTCACATTTATAATGTCAGTGTCATTCTCAAAACAGACTTATGAAAATAGATAAAAACACGACCATAGATCTTTTTTTTTCATAATGGCGTTGGCGTAGGTACGCTCAGCCAAAGGCCATAGATCTCTTAACTATTCAAAACGATATCATTCATAAACATATTATACTGTTATATTATCTTTATGGGTATTATAGATTATAGACTATGCATTATGCTTTTGCAGAAGTTACATAAATATTCTGCTGCTATCTTTAATGTCATTATGTCCGATTATAAATATATAATACAATGATGATAGATGCTAGTGCTGTTTGATTTAATTGTTTCATTGTTTTAAGTAACTAGTATTTTTAATTCGTAGTATTCGTGTTAAATAGAAATATTAAACTTATAATACTACAATATGACCAAGACTTTGAAAGATTTTGATAAAGATACATCTGATGAAAGTGAAATGGAAGACGAATTCGATTCGGGTGTGTAAAACAGATATGATCATAATTATGTATATTCAGTCTCCTAATAATAATTTTTAAAAATAACATTTATATAATTTGTAGATATCATAGACAGTGATCAAGAGGATTTGGATGATGTGGAAAGTTTAGATGATCAGGAAACAGTGAAGACAGAATGCAGTGTTGATGAAGAAGATGAGGTTGTGAAAGCAATTAAAGCAGAGAAAGACAAACCTAGGAATCACCCACCAAGCATAATTTGTGAAGATGCAATTGTTGATATATGTTTTCATCCTGCAAATGATTTGATAGTTGTGGCCAATATGGTTGGTGATGTTTTGCTATATGAATATAATAATAGTGAATCAAAGCATCTTCAGACATTTGAGGTACATACAAAAGCTTGCAGAGATGTGGAATTTGACAATGAAGGCACAACAATGTATACAGCAGGAAAGGTACATATCAAATAATATTTTGTCATATTTACTGTAATAAATTCTTTAGTGTCTATATTTATTCATAACGTAAAATTTTTAGGATAGAACAATAGTGGCTACAGATTTAGGGACCGGTAAATTAAAACAATGTTATAATGATGCACATGAAGAACCAGTCTACTCATTAATAACTTTGGATGACAATAAAATTGTCACAGGTAAGCATTATTATTGTTTTATTGATGACCAGGTTAAAGTGCAACACTACTCTGGTAAAAATATACCTAAAAATTTTACGATCAGTCTCATTTGGTTGATACTAATCAACCATTAATCAGATGTGAATCAGTGGAATAGGAATTAATATCTTTTCGCTATTTTCTGGTAAAGTATGTCATATTAATGAAATATAAATGTTAATTAAAAAATAAAAGTTTCTAGGGTTTTTAAGGTGGCTGTTATATGACCATTGTCTGGTAACTGTAAATATATTTTTTTATTAATTGGCGAATACGACTATTGTGTCATGAGAAAACTTAATATATGAGCGAAATAAAGTATGTAATTACATATCAGACATTTTTAAAATTATGTATTCATCTTGATTTTCAGCGAAGTAAATTTTTTTTAAATATTTTTTTGCACATTGAAACATCACAATAAGAACATTTTACATTACATTGCTTTACTTTTTTTTGTGGAGCAGGGTTTTGTGTAATCTGCTATAGATTTTGTACAAAATACTACTTTCTTGAAACCATGTTTCTGAGTCTTTTTTATAATAGTAACATCCAATTGTTATTCTCTGTTGTATGGACAGTCACTTCTTTTGTGTCCAATTATTCAATTATGACATTAGCTCGGTTATTTGGACACCTCAGTGTGGCAGCTGATGAGGTCCTTCATTGACACCCTACAGCTTAACTGGTCTTTCTGAGGGACTTTAACGTGTGTCATTGGGACTGGCTATTCCCATACCAGAAGACTGACCATGCTGGGAGAACAACATGGAATTTTGCCAAGTCGCTTGGTCTCTCCCAACTGGTAAAGCAAGCGACTAGCAACTAAAGCGGCTGCAACGAAACTGGGGGTCCTTGCGAAAGTGAGGGGGTACTTCACACTGAATTAGCTTTTAACCCTGTATAAAGCTCAAGTGCGACCATGTGTGGAGTACTGCTGTCACATTAGGGCTGGTGCTGCCAAATGCCATCTGTGTTGGACTCGATGGAGAGGCGTGCAAAGAGGCTCATTGGTGACCCAGATCCAGTTGAAACCAATCTGCATAGCTCTCGGTCTTCTATAGGATACATTTTAGAAAGTGTGCACAGGAATTGTTCCAATTAATTCCCCCATCGCCGTTTCTCCATCGGACAACTCGACGTACGGCAGGTATCTACCCTTACGTGGAGAACCTACCACCTGCACGGACGACGCGGTTTGCGTCTTCATTCACTATGCGCACTGCAAAGGACTGGAATAACTTGCCTGCATCGGTGCTCCCGGCTACTTACGATGTGGAATTCTTCAAGAAGAGAGTGAATAGGCTATTTATAAGTTAGTGCGTTCAACATCTTAGACTTCATCACCACTTACCATCAGGTGGGATTGTTGTCAAGCATTGACTTATTTTATGTAAAAAAAAGTTACAATAGGATATACAGACAGACAAAAAAAATTCAAAACGGTCAATTGGATGTCAGTGAATCATAAAACGAATACTTATCAAGAAATAAAAAAATGGAATGTACAGATTTATATAGTAGTATAGATGGAACCAGATTTTGAACTGTGTAACCATAAAAAAAACATTAGGTATAGATATGATAAGCCAAAAATGAAATGACTCTACATGTCAAAATAACCTGGCCAGCTTTTAGTGTTTTAAATAAACAAAGTGAAATAAGAAAAAATACAACTGAAAACATTCAATTATTAAAGTAATTTTTTAATTGTTGGGTTAAATGTTTTGGTTTTCAAATTCACCTAGCTCTAATAGACATTATTATCAAGGTGTGTGACGTCATTAATATTCTGTTATTTAGGTATAATTAGATGACATTAGATGAGATTATTATTACATGACAAGTCTGTCTGCTTGCTTGTTCACTATACATTAACAAAAAACTGTGTAGTAGTGACATGGAATTTCTATTGATTTCAGGTGATGATGTAGGAACAGTTAAATTATGGGACATAAGAAAAAGGGATCCAGTATTCACAATCAAAATTAGTGAAGATTATGTTTCAGATATGATCACAAATGAAGTCCAAAAATATTTGGTATGTGCTGGTGGAGATGGTACAATAACCGCTATAGATCTGAAGGGAAGGTAAAATCATATGAATTTTTTTCATCACGCAGATGTTACAATTGTTAGGTTAATTTAAATTTATAATTTTGCAAATCTCAGTAAATTTATTATTATTTATTTTTATTTCAGCAAAATTTATACACAATCTGAACAGTATGATGCAGAATTTACTTGTATGGGATTATTTCGCTCTGATACCAAACTATTAGTTGGTTCATCTTCAGGACGTTTGTACCTCTTCAACTGGAAAGAATTTGGCTATCACAGTGATGAATACATGGGTCAAAAACATTCACTGCAGTGCATGGTCCCAATTACCCAAAACATTGTTGTGACATCAGGAGAAGACGGCATTTTACGAGCTGCGCATATGTTTCCTCAACGTCAGTTAGGAGTGGTAGGACAGCACTCCATGCCAGTTGAGCGACTCGACATAAGCCATGATGGTACTTATATTGCATCATGCTCACACAATAATGATGTAAAATTCTGGAATATTGATTACTTTGAATCCATTGATACAATAATTAATGTCAGTCAAAAACAAAATAAAAAGAAGGATATGCGTAACAACTTGCCATCAAGCAATGTTCAAAATCCCTCAGATTTTTTTTCAGGTTTACTTTAATAAAAGATCCTGAATATGTTATTCGTATTTTTTTTTCATAAAAGATGTTGTTTATGTATTGTCATGTTTATTACATTAATCCATTGGTAGATTTCCTAAAAAACGATGCTTTTTTTGAAAAATGTTTTTTTCTGAAATGAAGATGTCGCCCCTTTCTCCCTGCATCAAAAAATAACAAATTGTTTTTCTTATAACTTGTATATTGTTTTGACTCATAATTAATTACTCTGAATTACAATAAGGCTAATTATTATCACGACACAGCGTTATGCACCAAGCCACCACTGTAGATTGAAATTCGTTAAAATACAAAATATTATTTGCTTATGTACATTTAAAATTATTTTGTAAAATGTTTAAAGTAGTTAAAAATTCGTGTGACCTTGACGCTTTTTGCTACCTGAGCTGGATCAGTTTTGTGGAAATAATTTCTAACAATTGTCCTAACATTTGATGGTCAAGTTCTCCCTAAAAGAATTTATATTTTCTACAAGACGTTAAATTTTGAACTTACACTGCTATACTGAACTATACAATGCTGAAGTTATATTGTTGTAGATATGACCACACTAAAATTCGTTGCCGATCAAAACCTAGGTGCTATAAATGTGGGGAAGGTCATACTAGTGAAACCTTTCATATTGAAGAATTTTAATGCTTTTTGTTGTTCATGCTCTGGATGCTACTTTGCTATAAGTAGGTTCTGCCCAGAATTTGAGCGACAGAAAAGGATCAACCAAACTATAGCTCAGAGTTATATCTCATATTTGGAAGCTTCTGAGCTTCATTCACTTGTTAAAAATTTGCTGATAGCTTAATTCTGTACCAAATTCCTTAACATCTGAACCTGTTATTTCATCTAAGCAATCCAACAAGTCATATAGTAAAATAGTATTTTTAAAACTACACTCCTAGAAAAAACGGATATTACAAAAAAAAAACATACTTTATCTGCACACAATGGTTCTGCTGGTAAACAAACACATGAACATAATATTACAGTTAAAAATATTATTAATTCAGTTGGTTTGCAAATTAATAACGTTTATTATCAAACTGAATAACGCTGCTTCTCTTCTAAATGAATTTCAAGATGGACAAGTTGGCAAAGATATAGTGATATGAAGTGATTTAATATATATTATTTATTACATTCGCTAAACCAAAAATAGAAATATCGATGCTTGCTGTAACCCCCAAAATTACGAAAATATTTTTATTTTTTTTATATTTGGAATCAGGAAAAAAACCTGCGTCGAATGATGTAACTCTCGTAGCTCTCAGGTCGTTTTATATTTATTTATAGCGTTCAAATCTTTTATGAAATGGCTTTTTTGTACTTCGAAATGCAGTAACCCTATCCTAAGCCGTACTTTTTTGCATCGAGTCACACTTATTTCACTATCACAACATTTAAGCCCGGCACGGAACGTTTATGCAGTTCAAGAATTCCAGTCCCTGTTCGCTTACTACATTTACGCGGTGTAGATTTTAAATCGAAGTATAGTTACAGCGTTTATATAGTATAACACATACAAATATGACAAGTTTAAATCGTTATTTTCGTACAAAATCTAACTCAACTTTAACGTTTACTACGTTTCAAAAGACCTATATTGGATACTTAAAATTATACAACAACATTTTAAATTGAAAATATTTACGATATTTTTTAACGTCTACACACGAAGTAATCTTTGAACTTACCGCCATACAACTTGTGCTTGCACTCGTTTGACAAAGCCGACGAAAAGATTTCAGTTGACATTGGTTGACATGCGTGCGGCAAGCGAAGCGGAAGTAGGTGTCCAGTGTCATTTAAGGCTCTAAGATAGCATGGTTCGTTTTAAGTACAAATTTGGTTTTAAGGACAAAAGTCGATGTATAAACAACCTCCACCACTAAAATACAAATTAAACGCACCAGATTGGAATTTGTTTAAATCGAATGTTGAAAAGAGGTTGTACAGCTTGGCTTATATTTTTGCACGCCAGGAACCAGCTTGTACGGAGGCCTTAGAGAAAATAATTAACGCAGCACCTGAAACATTGCCCATTAAAAAACCTAGATTTGACTCTATTCCTTGTGGGATGAAGAATATTCTAAAGCTGTTTAAAAACGAAAAGGAATATTGTATTTCAGTGACACCTAAAAATTTTTACACTTATCGTCAAGAGTTGCTAGAATTAAAAAAGAATCGAAGGATGGCAAAAATTCTGTGCTTCATTATGTCCCTACGTAAAAATTCGTTAGTATGGAAAAGATTAAAAGATTTATATCTGCTTTTAATAATTATAACATTATAAAAAAAAATTGATACAAAAAATAAATTATACCAATGTCGCTTAAAAAAGATACGGTGTAGATTTTGTGTGGTTATCTAGCCATTCAGCCATTAGAGGTAATGAAATAGCAGACCGATTGGCAAAAGATGCGGTAGAGTGCGGTGACATCTTCCCATATAAAAATTATTCTCAAGACTTAGCTTCACTTCCTAAAGTTTATTACGATTCTTGGAAAAAACAAGAGATGAACTCTAAATTAAAAGAAAAGTATTACCAAAGAATACAATCAACCATATCATGGTTTGGTAATCCTTGGTTTTACAAATTAAAGTTAACGAAAACAAGCTACTTCCATTGTCATATGCATTTCGGCCATGTTTGTGTAAATAAACACCTATCAAGGTTGGACATCGTCAATAGTTCGGAATGCTTTTGCAAGGATGGTATTCAAGATTTAAATTATAATTTATTCGTTAAACTTAATTGCTCTTAAAGTACCTTTTTCAACCGTGTCTTGTCTGCTCTCCTCTCTCAATCCGGATATGTCTATATACTTGTATATCCGGATTGAGTGCGAAACCTTAGCGTTATCTATTATGAAAAACGATATTAAGATTTGACTTTTTTTATTGTGTTGTATAATATAAAAATTTAATTAATTCATAAATATTGTAATATATAATAACCTAAATTTATCTGAATATTTTTTAAATACCTTGGTTTCCCGTCCATTATTTGTCTTTGGCTGAGCATACATCCGCCGACGCCATATTAAGAGAAAAAAAAAGTTTCTGGGCTGGCTATTGTTTGTTTATGTTTCTTCGTTCGTCCTCGTATTTTTAAGTATTATTTTTTTGTTTCAATGGAATTATCTTAATTTCACCGTTTATTTAATGTACAACTATGGAATTTTATTATATAATTGGAGTTATTTTTGCAGCCAATTTTGTTAATACGTTAAGTCATGATCCTAATGGTTATGTCTGTTATTGTCCGTGCATGGGTAAGCTGAATAAAAAAAATAAATACTACTTAAATCGATAACTTAGGTATATAGTTATTAGATTCTTCTCAACACAGTGCTAGTAATACCATTTTGCAACAAGCGTATTAAAACACTTACCTGGACCGGTTTTTTTTTTGTTTCCTCTTACGGTACTGCACTGTTAAAAAACTTAACCAGGACGGTACTAATATCCAAATAACTACACATCCATGCCAAGTATATATATCACTCCCGTGGTGTAGGATTCCGTATTATAAACGCATACCGGAGTATGTTGTAGTGCTGTTTTCTGTATATTAATAAAATTATTCATACATTAATAATGAAACTCAATTTTCATTTCAGCAACTGAATTTTTAAACCTCGTTCTTTGACACTAATTTTACTGACAAATTGTTCCATTTTATGTAATCTTTAGAACCCTAATAATTTAATGATATAACCTACACAATAATCTGAGCCATAACCATGAATACTTGGTCAACCAGTAGTTGATTTTTGTGGCTTAAGCATTTTTTACTACTGATAAAGCTTATTTTTAAAATAAATATTTATCTACGTTTAATTTATCCCTTTGGGTGTTGGGTTCCATTCCCTGCTGGAGCATACATTTGTGTGACATAAATGATTGTAATGTTGTGTTAACAGTGCGGCTGCCCCATTTCAAAACCTAGTAAGGACTTAAAGCGAAATTTTACAGGAGAGCGCATAAACGTGAAAAAGGTCAGCCTATGAAAAGTATTCATTTTAGGTAAAAAAAATAGCTATTGGTTTTATAAAATACTAAATAATGAAAACGTAGTACTAACAATATTTTAATATATATGCATATTACATACTTTAGGTCCCTTACTAACTAATAATTGACACAAGATAATTAGGTTAGGTTGGGTTTTTAATATATCTGCTTTCATGTTAGTTTAAGATGTTGGTGTTTTTGTATTTGGTAGTGACTTCCTAGGTTAACAAGATTATGCAATAAAACGATTTTTGTAAAAAATGTCCCATACTAGGTTTTGAAATGGGACAGCAGAGTGTTTGAGGTGTCATATTTGTGTATTACGATGTCTCCTGCAATACAGGAGATCCTAGTTGTGAGTGTATGAACTTGTAACTTTTATGATTTATATGTTGATTTTCAGGAAGGTTTGGTAATCAAGCAGATCATTTTTTAGGTGCACTTGCATTCAGTAAAGGCCTGAACAGAACTCTTGTATTACCACCATGGGTTGAATATAGATATGGAGAAGAAAAATCCAGACAGGTTCCATTTGATACTTACTTTAACGTGAACTCATTAACACAATACCATAGAGTTATAACAATGGAACTATTCATGGTGGAAATTGCACCAACAATCTGGCCCCCTGAAAGACGTATATCATTTTGCTATACTCAAAGAATTGGACTGCAAGATAAAAGTTGTAATGCTAAAACAGGAAACCCATTTGGGCCTTTTTGGGACACATACAATGTAGATTTTATTGGATCTGAGTTCTATGGGCCTTTGAACTATGATGCCCACAATAAGAACATGATGGATAAATGGAAACAAAAATATCCTTCAGAGGACTGGCCTGTCTTAGCATTTACAGGTAAGCAATCAAAGTGATGTTTTTTTAATTTTATTTTTCATAGTTCTTTTGATAATTCTAATATTCAATACCACATGGAGTAATTACAATGCTGGTATATAAAAATAAAAAAGAAATATTTGTAAACATTGTAAAAAAATAATAATTAAAAATGATTTATATATTTTAGGAGCTCCAGCTAGTTTTCCTGTACAAAAAGAAAATTTACATTTACACAAGTATTTAACATGGAATTTAGATATTCTCACCAGAACAAAAATGTTCATAAAAAAAAATATGAGTGGTGGTGGATTTCTAGGTATTCATCTGAGAAATGGACAAGATTGGAATAAAGCTTGTCAACATGTACATGACAGTCTTAAGTTGTTTTCATCACCACAGTGTATTGGGTATAACAGTGAAAGAGGACCATTAACATTGTCCATGTGTTTTCCACAAAAATCTGATATTATCAAGTAAGTGTAATTACAATATGTTGATATATTTTGATATTTATAATAAATATCGGACATTTTCGCACCCTGTGTTATATTTTATTCAGACTCAATTTTCTTTGGTGCCCTTGGTCATTGAATTTTTCATGGCCCCAATGAAAAATAATTGAAGAAAGTGATTTTATCTCGTATTGGCAGAGATTTATGAAAATTAAATCACCTTAGAATTTTGACTTAATACATGTATTTTTTTTTATTTAGTATTAGGTCGTTCAATAATAACGTTAAATACGTCCTTGTTTTCCTTAATTAATTCTGACGAAATACGTTGTTAAACAATAATTTTTGCTATTTCACACCGAATTCAGTTAAGCATCAAACAATCCACGTCAATGATGAAAATTGCTATTAACCACAAAAACGAATGTCTAAATCTAACAGAACTGTGATTTTTCGTTACCTTGTTCATGAGTAGTGTCGCTAAGTAACGGTTATAGTTCAAATTTAATAATAGTTACGTTCTTGTTTCTCAACGTGCAATGTCACAAAATGATCGAACATTTTAATATGAGACTGCCAATCTCGCCAGGGAACTAACTGATTTCTTTAGTTTTGTAAAGTGTATTATTTTGTTATATTTCATGGTTCATTTTAGTTAATTTCCAATTTATTTTATTTCAGACAAGTGAAACGTGCATTGAAGAAATTTAATAACATATTGTATGTGTTTGTCGCTTCTGACTTTAATCATATGATAGAAGATTTAAATAGTTCACTTCAAAACTTAGATGTAAAGGTTGTCAGATATCAGCCATCTAACCCCCATATGGACTTGGCAATACTCGGAAGGGCAAACTATTTTATAGGAAATTGTGTATCCTCCTTTTCAGCATTTGTTAAACGAGAAAGAGATGTGAAGGGGTTACCTTCAGAGTTTTGGTCATTCACCAATCGTAAGAAAACGAAACATGAAGAGCTATAAAGTGTTATATTAGTTTGAATGTGATATTTAAAAACTGTCTGTTCACTTTCATAGTTTTAAGTTAACTTAATAGATAAGATTATGATAGAAGTGCTATCTAGCAACAATCTTAGTGGTTTATTTCAAATTATACAGTCGAAGGATGTTTATACTAATACTAAATAACATTATTTTTCATATTGTTCATTCACAACAAAACTCAATATAGGTATATGAGTAACAGAAGGAACACAACACCTACTTTTAATGAGGTACCATGATGTAAAATTTATGTCTGCCTGTTTTCACTTAGTTAGATTTATCTTACATTTTATGAATGTGGGTTGTATTATGTTTATTTTGCATCATAATCCGTGTACATTTGGCCATATAGGGGTGGCCTAGAATACTCCTCTCAATTCTATGCTGCCAGAACAGGGTGTCGTAAGAGGCGATAGAAGTCAGCCTGCTTGGTGGTAAGGCTTCGTGTAAGGATTATATTTTCAGTATTATTATTAAATAATATTATTACTGGTAATATATTATTCTTTCCGTGAAACCTGTATGGCTAGCTACCACCCTCCTGCTTGAGTCAGCCGCCAAACGACTCGTGTTCCGGCTGGGGGCTTGAGAGCCAGTACTGATTTTCTTATCTTCCGTTTCATTTCCTGGCCAGTGATATCTTTACGTATCAGTGATACCTTTGGTCTTGTTGATGTCCATGGGCGACGGTGACCATTTACCATCAGGTACCATCGTTAGTCAGCTATTGACATAAAAAATATATTTTGACCACTTTTTTCATATTGATATCCATTTCCTTTATAAAATACATATGCAGGTGTATTATCTTAGTGATGTAGGTTTATACTTAGGCAGCTGAAATAATATTAAATTGTAAAAATAAAGATATTATTGTATATTAATCATTCTTGGTTCTAAAGATCAACATAACAAGACAAGCCCAATTCAACATAGGTGTTGATGATATTTCGCATCTGCGGTTGTGTGTGGTGCATCTAGTGTACGATTCGATGTTGCTTCTCTGACAATGGATTAAGCATATCAACAGTTGAATTACTTCAAGCACTATACTATATTACGCGGTAAACTGTGTAATTGTCATTATATATCGAAAAAGGTGCATGTCAGTACACATCCTGGTGGTGTATGTTGCTATACAATTGATGAGGCTAAGCAGAAACAACCGTTATTGATGTTAAAAGTCACTGGGCGCTGTGTCCACTCCGTTGTATTAATAGGGAACTCGTGCGTGGTGGTAGACATTTTTATTGCCTGCCTAAAGAATAATAATACCCTTTAAGAGAAAAACAAGTTATTACTTTTGGAAATATTTAATCAATTGACGTATGTACTAGAATATCAATGAACTTCTGCAGTTTTATGAGAAGTTCCTTCACCCAAAAAGAAAAGAAATTCGATCGATAATCTGCAGAAAAAAAGTCTTAGAATTTAATTTAGTGATTGGGCATCGAGAGGCAATGTTTATATGAAAGAAGAATTACCTTGTAATTAGTTACTATGTGGATTATGTATGTGGCTTCCAATCTCGGGATTTTTGTAGGCGCATTTAGTATTTAACTTAAAACTTAAAATGTTAAATCCATATATAGCAGAAAAAAAATTAAAACAGCATAGAATGAGTGTTTTTTTAAGTCAACGAGAATATAATTTCTAGCGACAGTAGCCAGCGCATTAGAGGTTTTTCTCACAAATATAACGTTTGTAGTCAGAAAATCCTAAGTGCAGGCTATTATAACCCTTAATTATTATGTATTAAAGTGTCAGCAACCATATAATAATAATAAAATCATGTTTTATGTATTAGTGACATTCAAATTTGAATATCGCACATTCTTGAAACAAAATTACTCGAAAATGGTTGATATTTGGATAGGGGTCATAGGAGGTAACTTGATTGCAAATGACCCCTCCTACATCCCCCTAACGGATTGCCAACATATTTCAGTCATCCTGTATCGATTATAGTTTTTTTCACCACGCATTAGTGGAGAACTGTATTAAGTGTTGACGAAACGTTAGTTTTAAACCAGATAGAACAAAACAATTAGACGATATAAATAAGACTGTTCAGCAAGTATTACACCGATTAACTCTATCACCTTACATATTTGTTAAACACAAAAACAAATAATAGGAACGAAGATTTTTATAAGTAACCAGTGGTGGGTGGGGTTAGGATAAATTATAGTTTTTGGCCTCACTATAAATTCTCGATATCAATGGAATCCTCATGTTAAAGCCATTTTAAAGAGACTTAGTACTGTTCTTGCTTATAACGTAAACGAGAGGCATAAATAGATCAGACAGATTTTACCGGTTTCGGTTACGAAATTATTTCGAAGTATCAGATTGTTTCGGATATTACTTGATTTACGACTAAGAAAATATATTTATAGGGTTTATCTTTATTTTTAGGTATTACAATCATAGAAAAGAACAAGTCAAAAAAATTTATAATAAAAATTGTCTAAAATTAAGAGCGACGCGGCTAGTTTATCAGCTCAGCCGGCGAAAACCTGGCATAACGTGTTTCATTTAGACTGCCCCTATCCCGAATTTCTTTATCGGATTGAGTTACGGTTTCGGATATCCGATAGTTTCGGTTACGGTGCTCCATAACATCCCTGCTAGATCCCGTGTGCTGAAGTTATTGATGGTCCAAGTGAAAATTTTCGATTTCTTGGATTTTTCGAAAACGGTAACGTTTTATCAAAAATATAGCCTTGACAAATAATTTAGATCACTTAATGATTTACAAAAATGGTCTTTATACGGTTTTCAAATAATCATAATTCCTAAGATATCGCCATTCCAAAAGTGGATTCTACATATATGATATATTCACAAAATATATTTAAAATACTCTTACGAATAAAATAAGTGTTTATGTTTTCTACTTAGAAAAAAAAATCTGCTGGGACGTTTTTGCATCTTCTGACTGAAAACTTTTGACAAAATGTTTGGATACTAAATTTAAATATTCACATAAAATACTCGACGTAAGCTGTAATTAATTCCTTAATATTCTTTTTTCGGGAATACACAGAGTACAATATCAAAATTATAAAAACCTAATAACCAAGTCCAGCACTTTACCGGACTTGGGTCTCAACTAGGAATGTATGGATATGAAGTTTCGGATCTGGATATATTAATAATATTTTACCAGTTTCGGTTACGGATATGAAATTATTTTGGATTATCCGTTAGTTTCGGTTAAAGATATTAATTTTCAAAGAATTTAAAAAGTAAAATAATTATAATACAAATAGATAAAAATTTGGTTTTATTTCTAGTTTATCATTTGGCACTAAAATTATTCATATAAGTAAAGTTCTTCAGTGTTCATCGCCAACCGAACACATAATTGTAGTTGATGAATAGTACAATTTACAGCAGTGAACTTGGTCATATCCTTTTATCATATTAGATCCTCTGTCGCGTAAAATACAATGCACTGATTTCGTGGTTAAGCCCCAATTTTCCAAAATATTCTTTAAATTATTCGCTATATTTTCACCTGTGTGGCGACACTCCAATTGCTCACACTTGACTATAACAGAAACTCTTTCATATTTATTCGTGATGTCATGAGCAGTAAGACTAAGAAACGAGACATTTGCGCTGGGCTCGGACCACACATCTGTAGTAAATGATAACTTTTCAAATTGCTGAGTAATCTCAGAACCCTTAATTTCATTTTATTGTAAATATTATTACACTGTAAATTAATAAAATAGTGCCGGCCTCTTAGATGATAACGTGTTTATGTTATTATCTGCCTTAATTTTTGAAATCCCAAACCCGTCAAAAAATTAAGGCAAGTTGTGTAATGCAATCATTTCGGCCACTAATTTATCAATTACTTTTAGTTTGGCATTACTTTCATCCCATACATTTTTAAAGAATCTGTTATTAATAACTGTGTTTTATATTCTTGTAAAGGTGTCAGCTATTGGGTCCGTGGTTTTTGTTGTTTATCCTTTTCCAGTAACAAAAATTCTTTGTACTTATCACTGTATTTTGATTTAAGACTAAGTTTCAGCGAAGTAGTGCCACCTCCTTTCCGTGAAAACTTTTTACCACAGTTTATATATTGCGGAATCTACATTAACTGGATTAACAAATGTTCAAATTATACTAGACTCAGAAGCATTTTGTCCAGATAACACAACACTTTTTTTTCACTTTATCGAACTAAGTATTTGTATATGTAATATTGTAATGTAATCCCGTAATAACTGCCTAATTATGACTAAACAATAGAAATAACAATCGGCTCAGCCGCGCAAAAAAAACTTGTCATATCTCATTTAGTTCCGCCCCTATCCGAAACTTTCATTTCGGATTCGGATACGGAGTTATTTATTTCGGATATCCGATAGCTTCGGTTACGGTTACGGAGCTACTTAACATCCCTGGTCTCAACACACAATCCGAGGCCCTAATCCATCAAACTACCTTAGTGCAAACTGTCGAACTTTATAGAATATTCAAGAAAATCACTTGGGAATTATTTCCTTACAATGTTTTCCTTCAGCGAAGTAAGCCATAAATCTAAAATGTTAAATAATATCAAAATTAAAAGTGCATACAACATCTGAAACCCCTAAATATATTAATATTTTTAGTTAAGTAAAGAGTTAGAAACTACGGAATAGTAAACAAACAAATAGCTTTAAGACTTTAATTAAGCTTTAACAGCGTACACTCTGGGTGGGAATAAGGATTTTTTCCTGATTTCCTTTCGCGTTTTTATCTTCGCCTCATGCTTTGTGAGCGCTTTACGCATGGCGCGAGTCTTCTTAGGCCTAAGGTCCAAAGGTTTATATTTCTTGTTTTTGTAATGGTTTCGGAGATTTACTTTCATCTTTTGATGGTATACAATGTAGACTCGAGCAATAGCTTTTCGTACAACACGTCTGTAAAAAAAATAGTACAACTTTTATAATACAATCATTATGAAAAATCAGTATAAAAGATGGCCTTATTATCACCTACATTAAAATTAAGCTAAATATTCTATCTTCTGGTTATTATATTCTTGTTCTAAAATTATTTTACATACTGAATTAAGATTTACAGCAGTGTTTAGAATCCAATATCAAAGTAATGGGTAGAGAGTAAGGATACTTTAGATGACCCTGAAGCTTAGTTGGTAGTGACCATGCCAGCCAAGCAAGTGATAACGGGTTCGACTCTGGGCTGGGGCAAACATTTATAAGACACAAATGTTTGTTCTCTTAGGTAGTGGAGGTATGAAGTCTAATGGTACACTTATGCATGTCCATATCACAGTAATAAGAAAGACAATTGTGACGGTGAGACCATGAGACAGATAATGAATATTATATTGATTTGATATAAATTTAATGTTTTAATTTGATAAAAGGAAGCATTTTGGCATAAAATCACTACTTCAATTCTGCTGACACTTGGGTGAAATTTTATAAGTTGTTTTTAATTTAGAATAACATAAATTAGCATTTCACTTTTATTAAGCCTGAAGACCATTAAATACTCTTATTTATCACTTTAAATTGTATCATAAGTAACATTTTCTCATGATGTTTTATTCAAAAAATACTATTCAATTAATTCACTTAGTCTTAAAGAATGTGATTTATGTTGCGCAGTAGTAGTCTATGGTTTGAATGATGGTCTCCCACACAGATGTATGTTTGAACTCTCCACATGCCCCTAATATTTCAAATCATGTGCATATCATAAATTAATTATCTTTTGCTTCTGTGAAGAAAATATGAGAAATCCTGCCTTTATACAAAACATATATCTTTACGAAGCTGAAAATTCTTCTTAGTATCTAACAATGAACCTTATACATTTTATAAATACAATTATTCTAATTTGTACACCAAACAAAATTACAAATACTGATTTAAAATCAGGTTACATCAGGTATAAAAAGGGTGACCTTATCACTCAGGTGGTGATCTCTTCCAGGCAGCCAGTTTTTAGAGGACAATATTATAAGTAATTTATTATATCACATACATATGTTGGTAGTTAAGCTTTAGGTAATAAATATTCTGAACACCATTTTTATACATTGAACTAATGACTGTAAATGTAGAGAATAACATGGCATGACAACATGAGACATAAACAGTTTCTTTTTTGTTATTCCAAGTGCACCATAATTAATTTTTACATTGTTTTTTTTTTATTTAGAAAATTATTAATTTTCAGCACTAAACAGTTAAATAATTTATTATTTTTTTACTATCTAAATCTTTAATTTAGTTAATAACACTGTTTAAAAAATATATATTAGAGATTAGAGTGTGTTTAAACTCAATGGTTTAACCCATTGACTGCCAGCTACGAGATATCTCATCTCGTAGTGTTTGTGTTTAATAAAAATTTCTGTAAATGCTATTTATAATATTATCAGTAACTTAATATAATTATATTTTGTAAACTTTCATATATTGTTCAAAATAAAACCTTGGCACCCAGAGCAAGACACTCTAAATATGTCTGGCAGTCAATGGGTTAAATAATGTTTTAGCATATTCTACCTTTTTACAACAGATACATACAGATATAAAGTAAAAGTTTCACAATATCGTTAATTTACTTGAATTGTAATTGTCTTCCTTACACTTTTATATTCTGACTAGTGAGGTGAAAGTTATGTGTCTCAGCAATTTTATTGTTTTCTGTACCGACAAATACTTTCAGCTGCTTTAACTTTTACATAAAATTATAAGTGAACAAAAGCTAAACTCCTAATATGTTTTAAAATTTAATAAAGGTTTGCTAAACAATTTACATCAGCAAATTAAAAATTAGTTTCACGGTATAATCACATTTTCAATGCATAATAAAACAGGGACTATTAAATATCTATTATCATGTACATATCAATAGTTTATAGTACACTATACATGTATTGAAATTCATGCAAAACTTACATTTTTGATAACTTTGAAGCCACACCTCCAGTAACTTTGGCAACTCGAAGGTTAGTAAGTTCAATTTTTAACTCTTCAAGCTGTTTGAAGAGCTCCTTTTTATCCTTAGTACGTAACTCTGAACACTTAACTTTACCCTAAAAAAATTTTTTTCAGTGTTTAAATTATAGCGATGCTAGTGAAGGTATTTAAATAATTAAATTTTTAATTAAGCAAATAAGTGCTGTATCTGCTCTTTTGTAATTGGTTGCTAAATGTCGCATAATTAAATTAAATTAAAAGCATTACACAAAAAACGTAACAGCAGTTGATTCTAGACAAAAATAAATATTAATGTAGATGTAGCTATAATTTAGATACTAAATGACTACTATTAATTATAAGATTTAGTTAATACAATGAGAAGTCTGCCATCGATTGAGGTTAGGTCTAATTCACAAGCGGACTAGGAAATATTCATTCCCAAATCACAATCTTCATTATTTAAAATTATTTATCACAACGGGTACTAAAAGAAATTAATAATCTTTTCATCGTAAAAATAGGTATTCACATACATGTTGTGGTTATTTGTTTAATATTATGGGATGAAAAATTTACAAACAGATACCACAAAGAATATTATATGACTTCATTTAAGTGTAAAAATACACTTTTAAACAATTGATTAACACAATGAAATACGATTAAATTTAATCAAAACGCACCATATTGAAAGAAACACCTCCTACACCACTACTTGACGTTTAAAAAGATTGCAAAGAGAATTACATCAATTGACGTCCAAATATGAAAGGCTGATCCACAGATATTTATTTTTTCTTGATATGGCGTTGACGTAGGTACGCACAGTCAAAGACAAATATAGGACGGGAAACCAAGGTACGTAAAATAAAAATTATCCCATAAATTTGGGAAAACAAAACATAAGATCAGGAAAATAAGGCATAAGATGAAATTATATATTTAATTTAAATATATAATTTAAATTTAATAAAATATTATATAAAAATAGATAAGTAATTTAACTTTAAAAAAAAATATACAATACAATACTTTTGAAATAACTATTTTGTTTTATTAAATTAGAGTACTTACGTATTAACGCCACCGCATCAATGTTCTATTTTCGGCAAATCCCAAATACACATTTTCGTAGCACTAAAATGTACTCTCCCAGGTCACTTAGGTTAAGTCAGGTTAGATTAGCCCCCCCGGGGGCTGCCACCTTGTCGTGGTGGGGGGGTTTGCGTATCCTAATGATCCCCGAGACTATACGGCAGAGTCTTGACTTGAGTATGTTTCTCCGGGTGTCCCTCTGTTAAGCAGAGGGCACTCCGGTCAGAAACGCGGTGTTGCGTTTCGGACCCGAAAGGGTCCGGAATAAGGCAGTAGAGCGCTGTTGGTGCCCGAGAGCATTCTAGGCGAAGGCGGCCCGCATAAGCGGGCCAACCGTCGAGGCGTCACGGTTGAATGCGCCAGCGATCCCGTGGCACCCCATCAATACGATGAGGGCCCCACTGGGTTTTAGTGGGTATTCTGGCACGTAGAGGACGTGCTAGGGAGTCCCACATACCCGCCGCTTCCCCGCGGCGAGATGCGTAAATGCATTTCCCA
>PDGT01000005.1:6444550-6560463 GCA_003671415.1 Megathymus violae | reverse complement strand
GGTCCAACCCCCCCCCTCCGGGGCCGCCACCTTGTCCTGGTGGGGGGGCTTGCGTGTCCTCGTGATCCCTGAGGCTATACGGCAGAGTTACTTATACCGGAAGTCGCAGGGTGAAGGACCAGACTAAGAGCGGCCCACGGAGTAGGTTCCTCCGGGTGTCCCTCTGTTAAGCGGAGGGCGGTGCAGACGGGAACATGCGGGAGCAGTAGAGCGCTCATGGTGCCCGAGAGCGCTCTACGTGAAGGCGGCCCGCTTAGGCGGGCCAACCGTCGGGGCGTCACGGTTGTATGCGCGAGCGATCCCGTGGCACCCCATGATGACGGTGAGGGCGATTTCGAGGATTGCGCCGCTTGGGGGCCCCAGCGCCATGCCCTGGTGGCCGTTATAGGCGGAGACCTCTCGTTGTCGAGCGTGGTCCGCTGCATGCTTGGCAGCGAGAGGTGCTGGTCGGCCGTGGCCTCCTTTTGCAAGGAGGTCATGGCGCTGAAGGAGGCCGCGGAGCGAGAGCGTGAAGCAGCCGCTAGCGCTGACTCGCTCCGCAGGAAACGACCGAGGAGCAGGAGACGGCGTTACGTGCTCCTCCACCCTCCGCAATAGAGTGGGAGGGGGCACCACATCCTCCCACTCGCCACTCGGGCAATAGAGTCCTCACGGTGCCCGAGAGTGCTTTATGGGCGAGGGCGGCCCGCATAGGCGGGCCAACCGTCGGGGCGTCACGGTTGCATGTGCAAGCGATCCCGTGGCGCCCCATTAAGACGATGAGGGCCCCGCTGAGTTTTAGTAGGGTGTCAGCGTCCCCCACATACCCGCCGCCTCGCCGCGGCGGGATGCATAAATGCGTTTCCCAACGTTATAAAAAAAAAAAGATAGAACTCTGAGTCATGGTTTGCTTGATCCTTTTCTGTCGCTCAAATTCTGGGCGGGACCTATTTATAAGAAAGTGGCACTCAGAGCATGAGAACAAAAAGCATTAAATTCTTCAACATTACAGGTTTCACTAGTACGACTTTATAGTATGATTTATAGCACCTTGTTTTAGATTGAAATGAAGTTTGGTGTGGCCATATCTACAAGAGTAGTAGCATTGTATAGTTTGATAAATATATAAAATAAATAAACGTTTACACACTCACACCCCCGATCTAGGATTCCCTGTGTTGCGGGTGGCATGGTCAAACACATATTTATGACATTACAAACCCCCACAACCCCAAAACAAACATTTATCTGTCACATAAATATCTGCCCTGGCCGGGAATCAAACTTGAGACCTCTCGCTCGGTAGGCAAGGTCACTACCAACTGGGCTATGGGGTCGTCTGAACTTATGTAGTTCAACATTCATATTTATATGGTTCAACATTGCAACAAACATAAATTCTTTTAGGGACAATTTGACCATCATATGTTATTAGAATTGCTTGAGATGGTTTCCACACAACTGATCCCTCTGTAATAACTTTATAATTATGTTTGTGAACTTTAATATTCTCCCTACAATCAATGAGTACGATGATATTGCTATTAATTTCATCCAATGTCCATTCCGTTGGAATGCCTTTTACTAAACCTATTTGGGTAACATTAAAAGATGGAGTAAAAGCTTTTAAATTGTTTTTCCCTATTTTTTTTACAAAACAGTTGGCATCATCATAATTGGCAAATGCCATGCTTATTTTATTCTGACCTTTCTTTTTATTGAACCATTAATAATATTCTTTAACGGAATAGTATGGAGTGTAGTGCCTTCAGATAAATCTAATTGTACTTTTTGAACATGAACAATGTAAGGAGCACTATTGGTTTTAATGTAGTACCGAATTCGATTATAAGAATCAGATGCCTGTGTTTGTGTTGTCTTACTATTATTAATATAAGTTTTTTTACTATTATTGTTTTAACGCTGACGTCATTTTTATCAATACATTTTTTAATAATTAATAACAAATTTTGTCGCAATTTTTACATATCTTACGACATGTTTTCGCTCTTTTCCTTAGATCTGACTAAACTATCTGTGTCCATGCCAGATTCTAATGTTACATTAGCTCCGACCTGAGGGATTTCAAGACACCTAGGATGGAAGGGGTCTCCTTCATCCTTCATAATAATAGAAAATTACTTACCACTAGCTACTATATATAATATAACTACGATAAAATACACTACAAATATACTAAATATGTACACTACTGTACTAAACTCAGTTTATATTATAAAAAATATTAAAAAACACTCCCACCTAGTTTGTAGTTTCGCGCGCTTTCAATACATAGATAATACATTTATATACAGTGCTGCTAATAAAAAATTCTCGATTCCCCGCGCCACGTCAGTGAATTCCCCGAAATTCCCCGGTTATTTTTTATTCATTCCCCGAAATGATATTTTTAGAATAAAAACACTGTGTTATATAAAATTAGTTTAATATACTTCCTAAACTATTATCAAATACTATACCTTATCAAAAAATTAACTCTCACATCTTAGAACTAGTATATATAGATAGATATTAAATACTGCTATATTATATACTATATGTAGTAGTACTACTACTACTAGTATTATATATAGATAGATAGATATTAGATACCTTATAAAAATTAACTCTCACATCTTTAGAATACGAAAGATCTTACACTGCCTTCAAAGCTGACAGAAAGTTATAACATACCAATTTCGTACTACTAGTTTTGGAGTATCGAAAGGAGTTGCAGCTTTTCAGCATGCCAAAAACACAATACTAGCTGAAGAGAAAACACAAATTATATATATGTATCTTGATGATATCACTGTATGTGGAAAAGACCGAGAAGACCACATTAAAAATAAAGCATTTTCTTGATGTCGCTACTCATTATAACTTGATGCTAAATCTAGACAAAAGTGAATTGTCTAAAGAGTAAATCAACATACTTGGCTGTAACATTCACAATGGCATTATAAAGCCTGACTTTGATCGGTTACGCCCTCTTTTAGAGCTTCCCGTTCCAGAGAACACTGCTTCCCTTAAACGAGTTCTAGGACTTTTTGCACACTATTCGAAATGAGTTCCCAAATTTTCAAGCAAAGTTCATTCACTTGTTCCACATAAAAGATTTCCCATGACGGTAGAAGCTACAAAAGCCTTCTAAGCAATAAAAAAGAAATAGCCGATTCGACTCTGCATGCCATTAAATATATTGTTCCTTTTATTGCAGGAACTGAACTGGAACCATTCAATAACTGGAACCCTTACGCATTGATATACAAATTGCTTTTTTTCGAATGCTTTCGATCTGCGAACGGAATTACTTTGCTATCGAGAAAGAAGCTACGAATCGATTAGGAAATGGCAACAATTATTAAGTAAAGCATTCCGCATCTTAACAGATCAAAAATCGGTAGCATATATGTTCGACATTTGTCAAGAATAAGAAATGATAAAATAAAACGTTGGAGACTAAAACTGGCTGATGCTGACGCACTATCTCGAGTCAACCAAATCGCTTCGAGTACAACAGAAAACGATCTGCGAGTACTTCATGAAAGTCTTTGCCACCCAGGGGCCTCAAGGATGATGACGAACGAAAAATCTTCCATTCTTAATCGAAGAACTTATAGAAACAACATCATCGTGTCAAGTCTGTGCCGAATTAAAACCTCGATTTCACAAATATAATGGAATGCTCATAAAGGCTACATCACCCTTTGAAAGACTATCCATTGACTTTAAGGAGCCATTACCAACCAATAGCTCTAAGAATCTCTATATTCTAACAATAATTGACAAATATTCACGTTTTCCATTTGCTTACCCCTGCACAGACATTACTTTAGATACGGTAAAAAAGAAGTTAACAGATCTTTTTAGTATGTTTGGAATGCCAGCTTGTATTTTTAGTGACTGTGGGGCAACATTTTTATCAGAAGAACTCAAGCAATTCCTGCATAGAAAATCCATAGCTACAAGTTATAGGACAGCCCACAATTTTTGAGGTAACGGCCAAAGAGAAAGGTGGAATGGTATTATTATTATCTGGAAAATCATAGAATTGGTCTGGAAGTTACAAAATTTATCAACAACCAAGTGGGAACACGTGCTAATAGGTGCGCTCCATGTTATCTGCTCTTTATTATGTATTGCGACGAATTACACCCCCACGAAAAATTTTCTATAATCTAGGCACTCTGCTAGTGGCCGATCACTATCCATATAGGTAAATACAACGACATAGTAGAAAAGGTAGAGCTACTTGAAGTGAATCCACAATACCCCCGTGTCCGTTTCGATGGTGGGTGAGAAACAGTACTGGCAAACCGTCAATTAGCGCCTGATGGGAAGAGACTCCTAGAGTTAGACGACAAAGATGAAGAGGTATGGGAGGAAGCTCAAAAAAAACCTATCACGAACGAGAACCAGACTGAACCAACCACGGAGAATCTAGAGCTACGTCACTCTACCAGACAACTTTATCCCCCAGCTCACCTAGATGACTACATCTGCAATATGACGCCGAGGAGAATGTGGTGAATGCCATAAAATATTATTATAAATTATCGTTTTACAAACATGTCAATCAATGTATGTCGCTACAGTTTTACTTCTCATTTATATCAATGAGGTACACGCGCGGAGTCAGATGATCATTTATTAAATGATATAGAGTATTCATCAAGAAGCGTAGTGCTAATTTTGAACATAAATGTTGGGATACCATTAAGTAATAAAAACTGTGCCGTATTTTAGCGGCTTAGAATTTCCCCCCAATCCCATGCTGACAGAATAGGGTGTCGTAAGAGGCGACAGAAGCCAGCCTGCTTGCTGGTAGGGCTAAGCGTATGGAATATATTATCAGTATTATTATTAAGTCATTAATATTATTACTGGTATTATTACCTTTTCGTGAAGCCTGCCTGGCTAGCTACCACCCTCCTGTTTAAGTCAGCCGCCAAACGACTCGTTGTGGTACGGGTGGGGGCTTGAGAGCCAGTACTTGCTTTCTAACCTTCTTCTCATTTCCGAGCTAATAACGCATCAGTGATACCTTTGGTCTTGCTGATGTCCATGTGATGTTAATATTTTTTTTGGCTTAATATCCTCAATTATTATGTTATTATATTTATAAGTTATTAAGTTTGGTGAATTCATAATTAAAGAAATTTTTCAAATTACTTGTATTAAAAAAAACAACCCTGATGAACCAATTAAGGGGTAATTGGCATATCCGTTGAGCTCAGAGATGCCAGTATTATGTGTCTACCGTTTAAGAATATCAATAAAATTGACTTAGTTATATGGTCACAAAGGTTTCTATTATCACTTTTTCTTGTTAAATTTTGAATAAAAGCTGTATCTATCCAAGAGTACTGCCATAAAATAGACTGAGAAAATACTTTCATTTGTGATCATTTTGTTGAAAAGTGTGACCAAGGGTCTAATTATTTATAAAGTTTTCTAAAATGGCCAATAACTCGAAAACCATGCCATTTTTACTAAACACAAATTTTGATTGTCTGATCCACAGATTACGATAATTGTAGCTAGCTACAGATGGGACAGTGAAATTTCTTAATGTTTCTTAAAGTTCCGTTTTGGCGCCACCGTCGCCCAGACATAGTGAAGGGCAGAACTGTCTTTACTTATCGATAATATGTATTAGAGCAGTACTTTGTATATCGATAATTTCAAAAGAATTGTAACAGGAATTAAGTTTAATTTTCAAAATGGAAAAATAATAAAACGCCAATTAAAGGAAACTGCTTATTAATTTTTTAATAATTCTTTTCCTTAACAAAGTGTTTTATATTATTTTAAAACTAACTTTTGGGGTTCACCCAATATTATTAAATATTTTTCCTCCACTGCTCCTTTAAAAGTTTTATTAATTATATTGCACCAGTTATATATGTGCAGACACATGACAATTTTAAAATATAAATATCTCACAATATTTTAATGTGCATTACATCCTAACATGTAGAGGCAGCTTTATTAATAGTATTTCTTTTATTTTGTCTTTAATTCTTTTTCCAACAATAATGGTTTAAATAATTATAGATAGATTGAGCTGTACCTCTCTATACATTCTCAAAAACTTTTCTGATGGAAATGCTAAATTGTTATTTTTTTGCTTTTTATATTCTTATTTTTTACCTATTTATATTCTTTTAATTGGATGAAGAATTTGGTTTCACTGTTCTCCTTAATTTTATTTTTTTTACACCTCCAGGATACCAATTGACACTGTCAAACAGAGTATCAATGAACTCCACAACTTCCGCTGTTGTTGCCATTGATTGACTAGGAGTTTTACCTGAAAATAAAATTATATAAGTTAAAAGGTTTAAGGGAAAAATCAAAAATCAAGTTCAGAAATGGACAAAATGTGTCTAATGGGTTTAGTGGTCAAAAGATCTTTGCATTATTGCATTATTGAGTATCGAATGAAACCAATGGTTTCAATTTCTATATCGTACATAGCTAGAAAAAAATTGTGTTTTATATAGAGATAGATTAATTCTCTTGTGACACGTCTTATCATTCTATTATGTAACTAGTAACTAGCTTACATAGGCTAAGTATAATGTACATTTTCCTTATAAAGCCAATGATAGGTTACTGCTTAACAAGGCATTAGGCATTTCTATAGGATTAGCTACTAATCCTAATTGATTTAAGGCAATAATATAATGTAATAAAATGTAAATTTTGTAATGTGTTTATTATAATTATGTCATCAGTGCTAAGTAAATGTTGACGTTAAATTTACCATTTAACTTTGATATTGACTTTGAACCATACTCTAACTCTTTAAACTCTTACAAGAAGTTTTTTACAGATTTTAATGAGTTGATTCTTATTTCATAATTCAGTTGTATTATTAGTACGATTTACAGGGTTAGATTAATACTAATGTACTCTGTGACGGATATCAAAAAAAGGTCTACAAAGATGGCGTCAATATTTCCACAGATAGATAAACTGTGGTCTAAATGCGACACAAGCACCAAAACGGAACCTTTCGTAATTAATAGCAGTCCCGGCCCAATGACGCTTCCTATTCACAGTGAATAGTATTTATGTTTCCACAGAGTTCTTCAGTTTGTTAATAGATCCAGTATGATATGTAGTCTAACTAATCTGTGAGTGTATATAAAACTCGAATTTTTATTCCTCTATTCGGGTACCGTATTTCCACAGAGTACATTTATGTATAACGTACTGATACCATAGAGTAACTATATATAGGGTATAGAGTACCACTCGATAAAATGATACTAGCGCCATCTAACGTTAATTGACTCAACTAATATTCCAATGTGGCTTGGGGTATACAATATATTTTATTTTATTAATTCCCAGATGATCACGATAAAATCAAGATAGAATAATTACAATATTTCAATTGTAATGTGTTGATTTTATCGTGATAATCTAATTTAAATTTCTATAACCACAATGAATTTAAAACTGCAGTCTTACTTTAAAATATGGTCAAATAAAACACATTTTATTTAAAGTAATATATTTCGCATTTTTTTCTGTCTTGTTAATACTTATTGTTTTGCTACATTTTGTATGATGTATCTCTTTGGTGCTCTTTCATTATATTATTTATATCTTTACAATTATAAAATATAAAGAAATTGATAGTTAAGTCATACATAAAACCAATATTTTTTTATTCATGTTCTCGCATGTTATAAAATGTTTTACATTCAATATATAAGTCTTAGCAAATTTTTTTATTTGAAATAAATTAGAATGTTTACTCAAAACAAATATTATAACATCTTGAATTTCAGAAAAAAAAATTACTAGACATTTTGAGGGATATTCTACACATTGTTGGCTTTTTTGTTTTCTTTGACTCTTATATATTCAATATCTTGGTTTTTGTCACAAAAAACTCTTTGCAAAATATACAAGGATAACTATTATTAGTTTTTCTTAGTAACTAATCAGTTATGTAATGTAACTGTGCCAATTTTCTATGGTCTCTTATTTTTTAATTAAAATTTTAATTATATGATCTAGCATATAATTTAAATTCACTGATGTTTTTTGTATTCCAAAGTTTTTAACAAGGTCTTGTATGGATCTAACCATAGTGTAGCACTTATCTTCCTCACAATTGGAGCATGGTGTTTCTGTAATATAATTTTTTGATGTGGAGGGGACAGAAGTTCCTACATCACTTGAAACAACATTTGTTATGTCTCTCATAAGTAGATTTTCTACTTGAAACCCTGTAAGTAAAATGTAAATGAACTTACATCATGTACTTCATGAAGGAACATTTTATACTAATAATGTAATACATTCATATTTCATATTCATTAATTGAATTGGCGATACTGGATTTACACATTTTAACTTACTTGGCAAATGTAAAGTTGGCTCAGCACCAAATGCAAATCTTCTTGTCGAAATTAAATATTTATCATTAAAATGATTGTGGCATATCTTTAGATTTTTAACTATAAATTGATTATCCAATGTAGAAATGGAACTACCTTCTACAATCACCCGCATATTGAATCTTTTGTTTTCTCTTCTTGAACGTGGAAATGATGCAAATCTACATTGTCAATACCTGTAAAATATACAAAAAAGAATTACAATATTTGCTTAGATAAATAGTTCTTCTAGTGGTCCTACTATTTCAACAAAACAAAATGATGCTAACATGCATTAAAAACAATACAATTTATATTTATAAATATTGGCTATTTTTATAACCATTTATATCGGGGAAACTAAAGACTGGTAGAGGCTGGACCATACTTTTACTTTTCAACTTGGACTACCTACAATTTAGCTGTTAAAATGCACGTTACAAAATTTTTAATTTACCATGAAGCAAAAAAAGTATGCCAATATTCCGAATGAGTATCGTAGATGTCAAACTGACATTATTCATTGCGATGTGTGAAGGTTTTACGTTAATTCTGACACTACAAGTAAAGCAAGTTTTAAAAATAATGCAATTACTTACGAGTTTCACCACAATTTGTAGCACAACAGATTCTAAAAGAACCAGTCATGTTTCTAAGTAACAAAATCCCAAAATGTCAGCACAGCAAAGTCCAGCATAGTTTACGAGGGTCAAATATAGCATAGTTTTCGGAGTCCAGGACACCGCCAAGTCGTTAAAAATATCACTAAAAGTCGTAACGGAGCACATTTATAAAATAAATCGGAAACAGAATGAAATAAATTGATTTTGACAGAATTAGTTATTAAAGTTTGACAATTTAATGTTGTCAACTGATCAAACAAGACGCGTTTTCGTTCCACGCACTTGTTATAAAAATACAGGGTGTTTGGAAGATCGGTGCAAAGCCGCGAAGGGCAGCCAGTATAGACTATTTAGAAATATTTGAACCTAACTTATGTTAGGTGAAGTGCGACTATTTTTTTTTTAGCAGATTTTAACGATTTTTGGTAAAAAATCCGAATTTTTGTAATTATTTGCTAATATTACGCCATTTTGAAGGCAAGATCATTTATTTATTATTTTATTTTACTAAAGTAATGTGTAAACAATCTAGTTAAACATCATTAAGGCATTTGTGTAATGAGAAAATTTTTTTACAGGTATTTGAAGTAAATTATTTATTTTAATATTACAATAAACTGATTATTGGGGGTATTAAAAAAAACACTGATGGTGCTTTTTTGTTCAAACATTTTTATAAATATGCCTGGTTATTGTTCTTTCTTTTGAGCTATCAACTACGCGGATACCTCGTCAATTATTGAAATTAAGACCTACAAACCAAATTGAGACAGAAAATTAAAATTTGTAGGCGAAATAAATAAAACTAAATTTTAATTAAAATCATTTATTTTTCATGTTCAAAATGTTCGCCGCGGTTTCTAACACAAGCACGGGCCCGTCTTCTCACTTCTGTTGTCGTTATTTTCAATTTCATCTCCACTTTCATCGTCGCGAACGTAGAATTAAATATATCAATTAACTCTTCTCTTGTGTTTATTTCCACATTTGTGTATACTAGTTCCGTGGCTCGACCCCACACGTAAAATTCAAGCGAAGCAATGGCAATAAACTTGTTCTGTTCAGGTAGCGCGGTACATTTCACATCAAAAAGGACTTTATTTATAAAACAATAGCGTCGTGTTCCTTTAGTGAGGGTCAGTAACAACCTTTTTTTTGAAGTTACGCTAACTAGTCCAATATCAACTACGCTTGTGACTAGACGTTATCTCCTCATTCGTAATAATTCACCGAGTTCAGTTGTACCCTTTGCTTTCTGCACGTGTTCATTTTAGACTCTTCAATTTTTGTTTTAACTTCGATGTTTAGTACGCAACAAAGCCATTTTGTGTTTGAGAAGTGACTATGGCTACTTACTCGAACAATGAATATGCTGACATCGTTTTTATGTATGGCAGAGCAGACGGCAATGGATCTTTAGCATGACGGATGTACCAAGAACGCTATCCTAATCGTAGAGTACCGAATGTGAGAGTGTTTTACAACACATTTCGTCGGCTTGCTGAAGATGGGCTACACCGTCTGAAACCTGGAGTCAATCCAGGTAGACATAATACTGATATTGAGGAAGATATCTTGGCGGCATTTCAAGCTGATCCCACTACTAGCACCAGGAAAGTAGCTCGAAATTTAAACATTTCTCATTGGAAGGTATGGAATACAATGCATCAAAATAACAAGTACCCGTTTCATGGCACTGGTGTTCAAGGCCTTGAGGAGTGAGATCCTCAGAGAAGGATTCAGTTTTGTCGTTTTCTTTTCAATGCAGACATTGAAGATGCATGGTTCCTGAAATCAATTTTGTGGACAGATGAAAGTAAATTTTCAAGGGAAGGCATAAGTAACTTCCATAATCTTCATCAATGGGCTGAGAAACATGCTAATCCACATTGGAAAAAGCAGAAATCATTCCAAAGGAAATTCTCGGTCAATGTGTGGGCCGGAGATATTGGCAGAACATTGGGCCCAATTTCTTACCAGATAATTTGAATGGTAATAATTATTTAGAATTCCTGCAAAATGATCTTCCAGAGCTTGTAGAGGCATCCCTGTCTCCGATATTCGTTGAAAACCGAGAAGTTATTTTCCAACAAGATGGTTGTCCAACGCATTGGACATTAAATATTCGAGAACATTTAAATAATTGCTTCCCCAATAGCTGGATCGGCAGTGATGGGCCCATCCCTTGGCCCGCCCGTTCACCCGACCTGACTCCACTTGACTTTTACGTGTGGGGTCGGGCCAAAGAACTAGTATATACAAATGTGGAAATAAACACAAGAGAAGAGTTAATTGATAGAATTAATTCAGCGTTCGCGACGATGAAAGTGGAGATGAAATTGAAAATAACGACAACAGAAGTGAGAAGACGGGCCCGTGCTTGTGTTAGAAACCACGGCGAACATTTTGAACACGAAAAATAAATGATTTTAATGAAAAATTTAGTTTTATTTATTTCGCCTACAAATTTTAATTTTCTGTCTCAATTTGGTTTGTAGGTCTTAATTTCAATAATTGGCGAGGTATCCGCGTAGTTGATATCTCAAAAGAAATAACTATAACCAGGCATATTTATAAAAATGTTTGAACAAAAAAAGCACCATCAGTGTTTTTTTAATACCACCAATAATCAGTTTATTGTAATATTAAAATAAATCATTTACTTCAAATACCTGTAAAAAAAAATTTCTCATTACACAAATGCCTTAATCATGTTTAACTAGATTGTTTACACATTACTTTAGTAAAATAAAATAATAAATAAATGATCTTGCCTTCAAAATGGCGTAATATTAGCAAATAATTAGAAAAATTCGGATTTTTCACCAAAAATCGTTAAAATCTGCTAAAAAAAAAAATAGTCGCACTTCGCCTAACATAAGTTAGGTTCAAATGGTTCTAAATAGTCTATACTAGCTGCCCTTCGCGGCTTTGCACCGATCTTCCAAACACCCTGTATATGTACGCTATGCAATCCACTTATATATATTTTTATATATAAATTAAGCACGTAAAAAACTCTTATTTATTTTAAATATTGTTTTACATTAAATAAATAGGTTTTGAAAAAGATTTTCAAAATTAAAACTTAACATGTCTACAGAGCCATCTAACGCAAATTGATCTTACTATTAAAACAGAACAAATTCAATGTACTGAGTGCTAAGACCTTGACTGATACGTATTTATGTGTCATCATTAATTCATTGTTGTTGTTATAGTATTTATAGCGTATTATTTATTTATTGGTAAGTAAATTATGTTATATTTCATGGTTTTACTAAATTTTACTTATTTTTTTTTTAGTTAATAATTATCTAACTTATTCATAGTTTGATATTAAGCATTAGTGATGATAGAACTGTGAAATTCGATTTTTATTGATTTTAAAACTTAATTCGCTTTATACATCCACTTGCCCCTTGCTACTAGAATCCCTTTTCCCCGTGACGAACCCAATCCCAAAAATAATAATTAAAAAAAAATGTATTTTTCAAAATTAGCAATGTTTTTACTTTCACTAAAGATAATGTTATTTAATTAATGGTTTGTATGTTAATAGCTTATCTCGTACAGGATATACTTGAGTTTCTTGTAGAAAAATTATGACTGATTTTGTCTCATAATGCTGACACAGGCTAGTTGTTACCATCAATACTAAGCATACATTGAATCCCTGTAAGGATACCTACTATAAATGCTATTATACCAGGCTTGATTAATATCATGACAAATTAATCTTTGATATTGAATTAACATTAATAATTAAAAAATATAATAAATTTTCAGCAAAATAAATGAATTTTAAGTTTAGTCTTATTTGACTAAAAAATATATTTTTTAAGAATCGCACAAAATTCTTAATATGTCAATACTTTTTAATATGTTAATTGTTATTTTTATTAAACTTCTACATGTAAAATAACTGTATTTGAAGTGGAAGACAAAACCAGCATCATACTGTTGAATATATGTACTGTAATGTTTTACTTTTAAATGCAAGTATATTTTTATTTTGTATTACTAAATCAAAAATTAGTATAGTTATTAAATAGAATATTAAACATGGTAGAATCCACAGTTTTTTTTTGGGTGTCACCTTAGATAATAAGTTTCAGTTGGGTACCCACCCACTTATGCAATGCTGCATATGAATGGGGCTGCTTATGTCATGATAAAAATAAGACAATGTAATGTTGTAGAAACTGCTGGGATAGCATGATGGCATTCTGCTGTGAGGGTGTGTGTGAATTTGTGAACAAATTATTATTATAGATATGATCTGTGGGGATACTTGTGACCTAAAATTTCAGAAGCCTGCATGAAAATATGTATAAATAGGTAAACAAATAAACAGTTTTCAGTATATTTATATATTGTTTATCCAAAATGTTATAAGCACATATAAACAGTAGTGATTATAAATATCAGTATGAACTAGCAAGAAGAATGCATCATTTGATTACATTCTTACACTGCCTGTGTACAGTGCAGTGCTCTACTATGTATCTTCGTTTACAATGCTAAGGTTCCCAAGTTATTATATGACTAGCTTTAGGACATGTTTAAGGAATTTTTTAAAGCATAAATTGTCTGCGTGTGTATATTGTTTTTAAAACATATGTAGAGGTTTCATTCGCCATTTCTTCCTCTCTTTGAAAAAGTACTTTTTTGCACTGGTAGTAGATATAAAAAATATGTGTTTGAGTATTCCAATGATATTTCTATGAATAATTGAATTTTAACTACAAAATATTCAGAAAGATCAATCTTAACTTAAGTGGTCATTCTTTTCCTTCAAAACTGCCAGAAATAACCATTACCAACAAACATTACCAAACAATATTATCAAACTTCAAATTATTCAATACTTGATTTAAGAAAGGTACAAGTACTGAATTTAACTAATTGTGATGTCGAAAATCTTACTAAATGATGACATCAATCCATTTTTTCTCGGGACTTCATTATCAATAGTCACCTATTGTATTTAAGCAATCCAGCCAGTTCTGTAGTTTTTAACTCAACCACATCCTGTTTTTTTAGGAATAAATCACAATTTTTAGCCTCAATTCCATAAAATCACAAAATGTTTATCAGGAAAACAAATTTGATTTTCTCACATTATAAATAATAAATTAATACATTTATATGTATTACTAGCAGACTGCCCTCGCTTCGCTTCAGAAAAACTACGTATTACGCTTAGAAGTATCACCTGCATAATTTAGGACTGAGTATTCCTCTTTCTATGAATTAGACATATATTGATTTATATTTTTTTTTATTTAAGGACAGATTGCAATGAAACGAACTTTAAATATTAAATGATGTTTAGTACCAGGGGTGTTATGGTGCTCCGTAACCGTATCTGAAACTATCAGATATCCGGAATAACAATATATCCGTAACCGTAACCGAATCCGATAAAAAAGTTTCGGATAGCGGCAGTCTAAATGATGTCGCTATAATTATAATTTAGATAGTTTATATTATTTAATTTTTAAGGCTATTGTTTATTTTCTGTGATTATAATAATACGTAATAACTAGAAATAAAATCAAACTGTTACTACTGTGTTGTTGTTAATTTTCAAGTTGTAAATCATCTTATATCCGTAACCGAAATTATCCGAAACAATCGGATAATCCGAAATAATTACACATTCGTAACCGTAACAGAAACCGGTAAAATATTATTCACATATCCGTATCTAAATTCAGATCCGAAATTTCATACTCATACATCCCTACTTTGTACTATACATTAGCGAAAACTAAAACGAAATGGGTTAATCCGTTTCTTAGATTAGCGCGCACAAACGCACAGACAAAAATTCTAACAACAATTTTTTTGGGTTCTATTGCGTTTATAAAGGCCCTGATAATAGTTTTTCTCATATATCTTTCATGTACAGAAAGAGATCAATTAGAATTTTATTATATGTATAGATTATCTATACCTACTACTAAATAAATGTGTAGTGCCTCTGTCTCTACATTTCATTGTTTTTTGTAATATTTCATGATAAATATTAGTTTCATGACTTACTGTTCACATCATATCAATTGGACCATTTTGTAAATTTTTGTCTGTCTCGTCTGTATGTCCTATTATGAAAACTGATATGTAGTGAGAACACGTGATTGCGCAGAAGATAGGCTATATAAAATCTATCTATCTATATAAATCTGTACTGTCTTTCTGACTGTACATTCCAATTTTTTTTTGTTAAATTTCATGACAAATATTAGTTTTATAACTAACATCGATTCGACCATTTTGAAATTTTTTGCCTGTCTGTCTCTCTAGACCAATCTCAATAAAAATTGGTATGTATGTACTGTTGTTGTAGTGAGAGCGCGAGATTGCGCAGATTATAGGCTAAAATATCAGTAAACCTAATGATGTGTATTTAAGGAAAAAGACAAAATTTTGAATATTCATGAATAATGTATAATTAATTGTTCAACCCGAACGTAGTCGGAGGGAGCCAATAGTATATTATAAAGCTAAATCCTTTTTTTCAAATTATATAATACGTCTATATATGGCCAGTACGAAATAAGAAATTATTTTATGTTATTCTACCTTGTGTGCGTACCTCTAAATATATCCATTAGTGTATTAAGATTCTCCTGAAAATAAAACGTAACTGTTAAAATAAAAGTAATTTTTATTTCTATTTTTCCTACTGAAGACAAAACTGTATAAGGAATATATAGCTCTTGCATCAGAATTGTAGTTGATTATTGTAGAATTACATATTCATAACTATTTTCTCATTTTAGTACTTATTTGTACATACATGGTGGAATCGAATCTAGCTTTGTTCTTTTACGTAACTCATGTATAAGGTAACGTATATTTATAACCAACTTAAAATCAACTTAGTAATTAAGGTACAAGTTACTTTTTATAATTTCTATTAGATATTTTCTATCCTGGACTCAAAAACCCGACCCTTATTGACAAAAATACAAAATGTCATATGTCTCGGTCGTAACTATTTATTGGTAGAAACGTTACACAAATTCGTACTGAAATAAATTGTTGTTGATTTTGAATTATTTTATTATGAATTTGAACACTGAAATTTGAGTTTAGCACTGACATGAAGTCTTTTTAAGGAAGATTCTAGATTTTATACATTTCCTTTTAGTAAGCCATACTTTGAATAAAATTTCATGTTTTGTAATTTATAGACCTTATTTCTGACGCTGTCCTGTGCAAAAATTTGAAATAATATCAATTTTCGGATGTTTCCTTCACATTTATCACAGGATACCTCTATGCCGATATTCATATTTCTACCTATACGAGAATGTGTCCCATAATTTTGATGGTCTCTCACGATCGTTTTCAATTACTTATCTATCCACGGTTCATTTGAGATCAAAAGTCAAATTCAATCTGTCGATAGCCTTCTCCATTTCTAAAATCTATCGAGTGATACGTTAATGAACCTTATTGTTCACTCTATCGACGAGCAGGTGTATCGACAGTTTGCGATAGGTCGTAGTATGATAATACTTTATAATGCATTTGAATATTCATAGATATTTCTGGTGGTAAGTCTCGTTTCGTCTCGTAAATGTCAAAACGTATCGTTCCGATAATTGATCACGATATTATGATTGCATGTTAATAGAAATCACCCAAATAAACCATTAAATAATACACATAAAAGTAGCCATTTTTTTTAAATATACTAATTTCTTATAATGTATAATATAATAAAATAATATATTTTTTTTATAATGTATTCACATGTAATTTAATTCAATTATTACATCACAGAATAGATGGCACCGTCTGTTATTGTGTTCTACGTACAAATACTGCAGCAAGGATGTGTTTTGATTTTGTTTTTGAAAAAATCCCTTTAATCCTCAATATTATTTGCCTTATAAACAAATGATTTTAAGGTTTTAAACAAAATGACTAAATACGATTAATTGTAATAAAGTATAACACAATTAGGAATGTTATAGATAATAAATTTTGGATCCGGATATGGATACGGATATATGAATAATATTTTGCCGGATTCGGTAACGGATATTAAATTATTTTGGATTAACCGATTGTTTCGGATAATATCTATTAAGGATATTAGATGATTTTGGACTTGTACACAAAATATATAATGTATTTACAAGGTAACATTTTGAGTTTCTTTCTATAATATGTATTAGTTGGTATTGTAATAATGGAAAAAAACTTAAAAAATAAATAATAAAAACTGCCTCAAGTTGCTCAAAGTTCAGACAGCGAAAACCTGTAATAACATGTTTCATTTAGACTGTGCCCCTATCCAAAATAAATCGAAACTTTTTTATCGGATTCGGTTAGGGTTTCGGATATATATTTATTTCGGATATCCGATAGTTTCAGTTACGGTTACGGAGCTTCATAACATCCATGAACACTATATTTGTGCAGTACATACAGAGCTGAAAGATTTAACAGTATTTACAGTTGGATGTGACAAGTGTATTATCAAAACGTTCGGAGGGAATTCTACTGTGATGTCTTTCAGCTAGCTCTTTTATCATGTTTATGACATGCATTTTATACATAGATAAACACTAAATAGATTCGTCGCATTTATATTAACGAATCTTTAGATTTATTATTGTAAATGTGCTTGAGTCAATTAGTTCCACAAGTGCCAAATTTTGAAATTATTTTGTAATGAAAGTTCTTAATATTAACCTTTCACCGCCAAGCTATCCCGAACGCGATGTCCCGCTGTACGTCAACGTATAAATGTATAACGGATTATATAGTACGACAGTAGGGATGGGGAAACGTCTTATCGATAAATAAACATTAGATGGGTAAATTAAATTTATTTATTAATTTACAAATGTAAATAATCGCTGATACAGTATATTGATAATTTGTTTTGTTAAGGAATCAAATTTCTCGTAGTCTATGCAACTATTTGAGCTATTAATATGTTTAATTTTCAGAAGTTACAAAGTTAGAACTTATGATAAAGTAGAGATACGAGGGTTTGAAAAATCAAGGTGTATTGGTATGTGTAACGATACATACTGGCATTCTCGCTGGACTTTTTGACTATGAGATCCTGTTATAAGTATATACCATCGTCTCGAAAAACAGAAATATATTTGAATATGACCCTAATCGGTAAAGTTGTTCAGAAGTTACACGATCATTAACAAGCGCAACAACATATAAGGATAAGTAAGTCCCACATACGTCGTACTGCAATAATAATTTGACCGCAACGCTATTTATGGGATTTTAGCATATCTATGAACATGATCTTCAGAAGCCATATGTATGTATAAATATCTCAACCGTTCAGTTACATTATCGATTAATTACCCGGATTACCATATTCAGTTATATTAAAGGGGAGGAACGCAATCATTATACTGCGTCCCTCCGTCTCCACAATTCCCCGCCACCGCCACTCCCCCTCTTCGGCGAACTGGGCACGTGCAGCGTACACGCGACTCGTGAGCTACCTACCTGCTATTGGTTCGGTGGATAGCGGTGATGTAGCGTGCACGTGGTTATGGCAATATATATTTTCGTATAGATACGTTTAACAAAACGAAAATATAGGACTATATTAGATATATTATAATTATGTATGATAAACAATGAATGAATATTATAGTTTTGTAATAGTTTAATGTAATGTAGTGTTTTAACATAGATTTATTATGTATTTTGCGCAGAATCGTGTTATGTAGACATCCTAATATACTGTTTTGTTATTTGGACGCGTCGTGAGAAGCCAGAGGAAGTTGAACGATATGATGAACGTTTAAAATAGTTATATGTTTGCAGTTGTTTTGTATTAGTTATTGTTTTTGATAGTTGGTTTTAAAGTTTTGTGTATAAACCTTTTACTATGTCTTGGAAATGAAAGTGGTTCGTAATGGTTATGACATTTTTTTCTTAAGACTTGTTGTTAAATTCGAGTTAATTTGTGCGTGCCTAATTATATAATTTAGGTATGTAAATAGATCATTAATATTAACAAAACTACAGGCCTGAACCAGTAGGACTAATCAATTAATATTTTCATGTAGTAATGAAGTTTGTGATAGTTAAACTATGCCCGATATTTGTTTAGGATGTTTTATTTACAAACACACATTAGATAATTTTCCGGCAAATGTGACTATGATTTGTCCTACATATATTCAATTATGTTGATTTCTGTTTACTTCCAGGGTTACGGTGATAAATCAACATTATATGTCTAGCATCGATCGAAGCAATGTTTAGAATCTTTGAGGGATCACCTACTCAGAGTTCCAAATTGTCTGCAATATTCAACTTACGCTTTTCTTTGAGGTGCGGTAAGCATTCGTATAGTATACCTATTTTGCCACGGAGTTTTATAAGGTTTAAGATATCATGTTAAATATGATATATATTATTAACCCATGTAGATCTGTAATCATATATGTTTAAGGATTTTGTTTTATTTATTACCGTTCACCGTGTATATCTGATTAAGCAGAAGGATAGCTTACAGGAAAAGCATTGGGGTTTAAGGTCCTCATTTATGTAGTTAGTAACGATTCAATAAATAAAATGTCACTAATTTCAAAAATTTATAACTCTAGATCAGATTTTTGAGTACAAAATTTTATATTTCACATTTTTAATTTTTATAATGGTATTAACCAACTAGTATAAGCGATTTTTTTCTTAATGCTGCTCAGTTCAATACACGAATGTGCCGCTTAGGTAAATTTGTTAGCAATTTTGTAACCACAAAGTACTGAATTTCATCATTGTCGCGTCAGTCATTACGTTCGTGCTTCATCAAAGATTAATAAATATATTGTCATAATTAACGGATGAACTAAACTGTATATATTGGCAGCTTAGAATTAGTCAGTGGCTATGTTTCATATTGCATTTACCGTCAAAAAAATCAAAACAAAAACTTCGTGCGTAGGATGAAATGTTTAGTTTAATTTTGAATGAAAATAGCTAATTCTTGTTACTAATACGCTTGTATGCAAATACTAAGTATTTAAACTTTTCCCAAGAATCACGCGAGTGCTAAAAAGGAAAAAAATCTAGAGAGGAAGGTTTTAAAACCAATTTCTATAGGTGCTGGTACCTAACGTATTATATAAGTAGTATATTTAAGTAGTAACATACTCGTATCTAAAATACTTAAAGATTGTCCAAAAAAAGTACTAGATTACTAATACTATTATTAATATTAGTGCAATACCTAGAATTCAATGAATGCTTCCGATTTGTACACTTACTCGTAATTACGTAGGTACACGAGACTTATTACGTGTGAAGAGCGAGCGGATGCCGTATAGCGACCCCACAATTTTCCTCCCTAGCTAAAACGTGCGTCAACTTTTCAAATCCGTAAATAATTTTTACGTGGGCAGAAGCTAGTCGTATTTTTCCCTTTCTGAACCGTAGAAAAGCAATGGTACACTTTATTCGTCTTGTGGTGTTCTTTGCTGTTGTGTTCTAAAAAATATGCAGCTAACGGGAAAATGTATAAAAATCTGTAAACAGTGAAAATTAGTGAAAAAGGTACAACTAAGTTGACCGTAAGTTTTTAGATATAACTATTTCACATTGAAATATCTATTTAACTTACTATAAACTTTAAATACGACTTTATATGAGTATTAATTATGTTATATAGATTAAGATTCAAAGTTATTATTGCCGGGGACAAGTATTAATTTTAAAATCAAATGTCCTCAGATTTCGAAACATTGAATTTAATTGAAATTGATTTGAACTGTTATGCTGTAGCTGGATTCCGGATTTATCTTAATAACAAGTAATAAAAAAAAATTAAAGTCGATTCCTATTTAGGTATAAATAATATTATTTGATGTTTATTTCTTAATAAACAAACCAGTTGGGTTTATATATGAGACACTGTGAAATCTATGTTTCTTACATTTAACTGTCTTGTTACGTCGTGATAATATTCACTACTTACTTTTTCAAGTGAGTCATAGTTGGCGCAGAAACTTTATGATTTAACTTTTAATTAATATTTAATATAAAAACAAATTTAATTAATTAATTAATTTGAGAAATGAAACTGTATTAACATCGAGTGTCATCCACTACAAGTTTAAAAAATGTATTTGAACTTATCTTTCTTTCTTTCTCTTTGTCATCAAGCTGTACAATGCACATTACTGTACATTGTTAGCCACGAAGTTGTTGTGAACAAATATAGTGTGTAAGATATGAGTTAAAATAAGACTGAAGATTTTTTTCAGGTAAATCATGGAGTGGGTTCTCCAAAGTCCACAGATTCATAGTACATTCAGCAACCTCGGCTATGCTCATACAGATGGTTATCACATAAATGAAAATTGTAACGGTAGGTGTCAACGATCATGATATAAACATTACAAATAATTATTCTTTATTAAGTATTAATTTTTTGCCCAGGCAATGTATTATTGTTGTTATTGTTGTATGATATGTTATTTTACAAGTGATTTTTTTTTTAATTTACAGCTACGCTTGAAGCTATTTTGCATAATATTATGACCGAAGATAAATTTTTACGGACCTATCGCAGAAACATCAGTTTCGGACAGAATATTAAAAAGGATCTTATTCCCCTCTTAATAAATGCTAAGGATGATAGATCTGTTAAATTGTTAATACAAATATTTGTCAATTTGACCACACCTATCGAGTGTCTTTTTAATGTGGAGGATATTTCGCGGTCAGATTTTGGGAGACATACTGTGTTTGAAATTAACAACCTTCTAACTTCCACGAAGGCGGCTTTAACAGATCACCGTGCTACTAAAGTGATAATAGAGTTTTTGAAGAAGAATGCATATTATGAACAGCAAAAAAACTTACCAGTGGAGCAGTGCCACAACATCGGGAATACTTTATTGTTCTTGAGAAACATATTACACATTCCAGAAGATTTCAGTAACGTAAATCCAAATTACAATGGCCCCTTACATACCGTGCAAAATCAAATAATGTGGAATTTGTTTAGCCAAAGCATCGACAAAGTTCTTATTAAATTGATGACTGTTCCTGATGCGGTAAGAGTGCACACTTTATATTATTCTAGTCTCCGGAGCTATACAACATGTAAATTTTTTTGTTTTGTTTTATTTTTATTGCTTTCTTTTGACACTTCATTTAAGTTTAAACTCTAGTTGCAAAATGTCCTAAATCCTGTATTTTTCACTACCGTGGCCTTTTAGTGAAACGAGACGAGTTTCAAAATAATTAATTTGTAATGTAATGAAGTTATTGAAGTGTTCATAGTTGTAACGGTTGGATACTTTAGACTTAAATATTGGATGGGTGGATGGTGGATGCTTGTCCCTACCTTTTAAGGGCATGTTAAAAGACAACTCTTAGTACGCAAAGGTACGAACTTGTCGAGCTGCATAAGAATTTCTCCACAAATCCGCATTGAGTATGTGATGGAACTTCATGACATCACGATCATGGAGAGAGATTTGTGCTCCGGAGAGAGTTGCTGACGGGTTGAAACTAGTTCTTTAACCACATAATAGCTATAGCCACAGTACAAGTTTGTCATGTAATTTCAGGGGTGCTGGGGTGTAACTATGGTGCAATTAGTAGCTCTTTTGTACAAGGACCAACATGCCACTACATTACATAAACTACTCAACGTGTGGCTGGAGACATCGCTCTCTGAAAGCTCCGAGGATAACGAGAGCAACACATCTCCACCTAAAAGAGGTAATCTTTCAATATATTGGAAGTGATAAGTTACACTTCAGTGATTTGTATGTGAATCAACTGTAAAATATATTTTACGAATAAAATATGAGTAATACTCATACTTTTACTAATATTAAACTTTTATCAATAGTTTTGTTTGTTATAGGGAGTGAAGATTCCTCGCCGATGGTAACGTCGGACCCGACTTCGGATTCATCAGATACAGGAGCTAGTGGAAAATGCAATGATAAATCTAACTCACCTAACAACGCGTGGAAAAGTAACCAGAGCACTTCGAATGAGAATAGTAACCAGTCTACGTCCCTACCAGCTCCTGATATAATGCCGAGCTTGGATTATTCGATTAACAACAAAAGAAAAGATGAATTTTTTAACTCAAATCAAGTAAGCGGGTTTTATGATATAACAGTTCTGTAGCTTGGCACCATAGCGCCAGAATCTAATCTAATTGGTAACTAAGATTAAAAAAGATTTTTTAAATTAAGTATTTTTATATATCAAGGGCGGGGTTTAAAATTAAAGAAATAATGCCCAGAATTGCTATAATATGTTGGTTCTCCATCACTCTCCAATATTTTAATAGTACCGGTTCTTACTTATTTATTTATATTTATTAACAAAATCCACAGCTTTTAATTATACAATAGTTCATGTATCTTATATATCAATACTTACAGGCAATTACAGATTTACATTTTTTTAAACAAAAATTGTATTATACTACTGCCATTAAGTTCTTTTAACTTATTTACATATTAAATACAATTGAATTCAATATTCTTATATCATCATAATATCATCGTAACGTGCTTTTGCGTGTACTTGCTTATGTGTGCGTATGGTCATGTAATGCAAATATACAATAAATACATATTCAATATATATTATAATACATTACCATATATATATTATACATATTGCTTGAAGCGATTTTTTTAAATTTAGGATCCTTTTATAATTTTTCTTACTCCCCTTTTGAAAGTTACTATGGAAAATATCGAGTGTATTAAATACTTTATTGTAGCTTCTAAGTAACTGATGTACCAGCAAGTTTTGAGCATAATTACTATTTTTCTGATCAACTGCATAACATTTTAACAGTAGGTCTGGTTCGAATATTTTGGACATTAAAACATAAAATTTTGGAAACAAGTTCGAAGCAGTCTATGAACCCGAATTTAGCAGGAAAACATTGACAGACAATTTATTTCTGTCAGGTATATCGTAATAATACAATTTTCATGTAATTGATTACCGAATAGCATCAAGTGTGATGAAAACGCGTTAAATAGCACTCAAAACATCAATATTTCATATATTCATTTAGCCCGTGTGATCGTTTGCCAGTTATTGAGATAAAAAGGATGTAGTTGTCGTAACAACTGTACAAAAAAGTGAAAATAATTTCTTTCTTTCTTTTTCTTTCTCGGCCGACTACGCATTAGTGACACCTTTGGTTTTGCTGATGTCCATAGGCGACGGTGACCACTGACCATCAGGTGGCTCGTGTGCTCATTCGTCAGCTATTAACATAAAAAAATTGTTTTAACGCACTTAATAAAACACGAGTTAGTATACTACAGGCGTATAGCATTATCTTAATTTGATAAACGTAAATGCAATAAATCGTGGTTAAAATTTTAATTTTACCTTCATTACAGAACAGTTCATATGACAGTAACATAGCTGATATGTCATCTCAGTCGGATTTCACCAATAATGATAAGAAGACTACGGGTGCGGAAAACTCCGATTGCGGCTATGGGACTCAAATAGAAAATCAGGAATCCATATCTACATCGAGCAACGAAGACGACTTGCCGACCAATAAACCGGTGCATCAGAAACTGCACAATGCCAAGCTGAGAATGAATAATAGAACTCGTTCCAGTAACAGCATCTCGCAGGAGAAAAAACGGAAGAAAATCGTCAAAAGAGGAAAATCTAACATGTTCGTGGCTTTTACTAATGAATTAAAAATGTTAGACGTGATTGGGTATCGATATCGAGGGTCAAATCTAATAACGCTTTTATTTTCAGTATTAACGTGCAGGGCCTTTCTCACAAAACGCCGACGGATGATGACATATCGAACGTGTTGAAAGAGTTTACGGTAGATTTCCTTTTGAAAGGTTATAACTCGTTGGTGAAGGCTCTCCACGAACAGATTTTGTCTAACCAGCATCTAGAAATCGACACGTCTCATTTCTTTTGGCTCGTAACTTACTTCCTTAAATTTGCGACGCAAATAGAATTGGACATGGAGCACGTGTGTTACGTGCTGTCGTTCGATATTATATCATATATAACGGCCGAGGGCGTTAACTTATGCGAGCAGTTTGAACTTGCCGTTAAATTAGACGGTGCGGACTTAAAGCCCTGCATGAGGCGGCTCCACTTGGTAATTTTTTTTAATAACGATTTTCAAAGCACGATTTCGTTTATTAGTCAATAGTGGACATACAGCTAATAATTGTGTTTTTATATAGATATTATAGTTTTTTTTTTGTATGATAATCTTGACCACATTTTATTAGACAGGTATTAATTAATTAAAAAAAAACCTTATAAATACAAGCAAATTTTAGTATGCTACTACATCGATCGTAATATGTAGAAATAAATTAATAATACGAATAGAAAATTGTGGTATTGTGGTATCAAAAGATATAATAATAAAGATGAGTACTTATGTGCAGAGAGTGAATATGCATGTAACATGTTGAATCAGGTTGTAACGGCCATACGGGAGTTCGTGCAAGCCATCGAGGTATACAAGAAGTCTGCTCACGTGAGCGATAATGATCAGCTGTTACTATTGGACTTGCAATCGAAAATGTGTGAGACTGAAGAGTTACGTTCGCTTATGGTACTTCTGTTGCGTTATTATAACCCCAATTATCAGTCAAAACAGTATCTACAGGTGAGTAATATTCATCAATTTAAAAATATCTCATAAATAAATATATATACCATCCCATCCCAACGCAATAAGATTCCCTATGTTGTGGAGATTAGTAGATTTAGTAATTCCGAAATTAGTATATCACTAGAGGAGTTGTTTGAATTGTTGCTTATTTGAAATCATCTCTCATTAGCTTCTATCTGAAATTAGCTGTCATGTCCTTCTGGAGTCTGCTCAACTTACTCCACATCTCGCATTAACTATATACCAGTAGTTCTGAGAGGTGACTGCCGTGGTTTCGATACATCTGCACTTTGTTATAGCGAATATCGACATTGTAGCAGAGGAAAAGATTGGCCTAATGCACAAGAGTTTTACTTTACAATATTCATTTACATTTCATAATAAGGTTTTTTTTTTAACTATGAAGAGGCACACGATATCTGTCCTACACCTAGAGCCGACACAGCTCAACATGAAATTTTTACAGTTGATGTTTTTTTTTATTTTAATACTAGAAAGATTTTTCGAAAAGTAACCGCTGAATATGTAGGATGGGGTAAAAAATCGTTCTTTGCGTTTAAATAAATAAATACACACTAATTATAGTTTTAGTAATCGTCGTTGTTTAGATATTTAAAACAATTAAATAATTTTGAAAAGCAATGAAGACTCATGCTGATCTTTTTTAAAAAAAATCTCTTTCAGGATATTGTTGTAACCAACCATATACTACTTATGTTTATGGACGGCGTATTGAAATCACCGGAGTACAAAGGTACCAGTACTATGGTCGACCACGTAAAACAGTGAGTTTGTTTAACGTGTTTTGAATAAATAAATAAAAAAAATTATATATTTTAGGGTATAATAAAATGATGGATTAATAAAATTATGTTATTTAATAATTTTAATAGCCTAATTAGGGAGATTCTCACATTTTACATTGACACATTACAATGCAGCAGAGAGAGATGAATTGATTCACGATGTAGATTTTTATTTAGGAAAATTAAATTAATGTCAAAACTTATTTCGTTAAATTGTATCAATCAATCCATTTATCGATTAATGCATGTATTTGATTGGCTTTATAAGTGAGTGAGTGTGCGCCAGAAAGTCCAGTCTCCTTTATCATATTTACTTAACATAAATGTTTGACATAAACAAATTAAATAGTAAGTTGTGAATAAATATTATAACAATTCTCAGAATATCCACACACTGTGAATTTATTCTTTATTTTGGTTCTTTACATGTTATGCAAACTATAGATACGGCAAGTGACCCATGAATTATCTAATTTATATATAGGGCTATAAGCACATTGTCCATAGATTTGCGTACTAGTATAAATATTATTTATTAAATAATTTTAAATTCAATATAACAATTATTTTATTAAAATTTTGTAGTTTATTTTTTTACATGTATGTTTTAGTACTTTATCATACTTAGGAATGTTTTTTTTGTGGTGTATTTATAAAAATATCATGCAGGAAGTATAATAAACCAATTCCGCCGTAATCTCCATGTTTGATTGCTTAGCTCTTATTTTATTTAAATACAACTCTTCTAAGTTATATTAATATTCATATACATAAAAGTTATATATTTATTGCGGCGCTCTTCGAAAGAATCAGTGTCGAAGAGCGCCGCAAGCAAGAGCTTGATAACAAACGCGACGAAATAAAAGCCCGACCGCCAGCCGCTATAAACTATAACTTTGTCAACGGCGTTCTCACTTGCACACACTGTGCTCGCGAGTTTACCGCTAAGATCGGTATATTAGCCATATATATTATCAATAATAATACTGCACTTGAACTACTTACCACTGTGTTTCTGACCGGCAGGTATGGCGGCGAATATATGTAAACGCATTAGCCCTGTGGCCTGTATGTAGGTAAAACACGTGTCGCGTCCAATATGTCCTCCAATATGTCCTTTTAATTCATTTCTTTCTTTATACTTTTTACTCTCATTAACTAAACAAACGTTTTATTCATGTACCCACTTATTCCGAATACTTGACAGTCAGTAAATTAGGAATAAATTAAAAATTATTAAAAAAGAATTAATTTTATTAAGAAAAATAATTTAACCGAAAATGACTGACCGGGCTTCCGTCACGGAAGGCAGGGCCGAGACTGAAATATCAGTGCTGTGCTCACGCGCGGCTTAAGCTGAGGCTGGGCCCATTCGTAGCTTGTTACGCTGCAGCACGGACATTTCATGTTGTATTGAGGTTTAGTTTAGCATATACTTAGGGTGTAGTGTTATTGTGTTTTCTTTTCTCTGTTTTTTGTGTATTTTATTATGTTCAGCTGCGGCTTTAGACTACGAATAAACATTTTTTTCATTTCATTTTCATTTCATATTAGGGCACACGAACGCCATACCCCGGCTCAGGAGATGGAAGCAGTAGCCACGGCCAAAATCGGATGAGAATGACAACGATGATATATTTATAAATATTTATAGTTAAATAAAAGGATTTACTTGTATTATTTATCTGCGTCTTCTTTTTAGATTTGCCAACAAAAAAATAATGTATCAGTACGGGCTTATTCTAGAGGATTACGAGGGAAACGGCGAATTCGTGAATGATTGCGTTTTCACCGTGATGCATCACGTTGCCGGCGAGCTGGACGCCCTTATCACTTTGTTTCAACCGAAGATCATTAAGATTTTCACTTCCATCTGGAAATCTGAATTTGAAGTATGTGATGTAAGTACCTACGTGTTTAAAAAATTATATGAAACAATACCGCATGGTGTTTTTTCGAGTGCTGAGTTCGATAATTAATTCCCGATAATTGATGTGTTCTTATTTAGAATTGTGATCGTGGTGAGAATTTAACTTTAAGGTCTTGTTGCAAATAATACTATTTCTTTTGTGGTTCCAGGAGTGGTCAGATCTCGTAGAGTATGTGATAAATACGTTTGTAAAGAAACCGCTTTCCAAACGCAACCACCAAGTCTTCCGCCTGGAGCCCGACGGCTTCGAAGATGACGTCAAACGCACGAAGGTGGTGGATGGATCGAACAGTACTGATGCGGTGCAAGGAAAAGAGCCCTCCAGGAACAAATCTGTCAACAGCAACAAGAGCTTCAAAGACAGGTTAGTTGGTTGCCATTTTGTCAATTCTGTTGCACATGCATCAAGGTATGTATGTATGTATTGGTGATAAAGAACATTATACTGGGAAATATGCATGTCATTCGAAATATATTTATAACTGACTTCAAACAAGGAGGAGGTTCTCCATTGTTTTTATTTATATGTTTTTATCACGGAACTCCGTCATTTATTATCCGATTTGGAAAAATCTTTTTTTGTTTGATTGAGAGACTTTCTGTTTAGTCCCACTTATACGTGAAGAAAAAATACCATCCATTAGGTTGAAAAATATGAGATGAAACCAAGAAATTCACCTTCTTCAAATTGAAGTCGGTTTTTTTTGTTAAAATATGTACTTGTTTATGTTTGATATGGCTTCTGTATAATGACAGAATAAATATTTTGACTATTTCTGCATCAGGCATAATTATCCGAAACCGAAAATCTTTTCATTGTTATTAAGACGTAAGTCTATGACTAAAACAAGCTAAAATTGTAGCTGTTTACGCAACGTGAGTAGATAAACGCTTGTTTAATTTTTTTAAAGGATAAATTCATTTTTGCATAACTTTTTACAATCATGGAAAATAAAGAAAATGCATGCATATATCCGGTCGGAGGTTCAAAACTTTTAAAATGTGTACTATTTACAATTTTTGTAATTATGCAAATTAAAGTAAGAAAAAAAAAACAAATTAAAGCTTATATTTTATTGGTGGTCTAAATCTTTAAAAGTTTGAACCGGTTTTCAAGTATGAATGTATGAATATTTTGAAGAATAAGAGCATTATTGCTGTTTCAGGTGTTATGTTCGTGTGTATTTCCCGAATACGTAGATTACCTCTTAGTTTACCGTTTAGTTGGTACGCCTGTGATATTACACTCACACGATAACGTATGTCTAATAAGTGTTTACTAAACTCATAAGGCTTGTACATTAGTATAATTCTTTTACGGTGCTATTGCTGCTTTTAAAACATTTATTACAAATTAATTAATTTCAATGGCAAGATTTTTTTGTTTACTTTTGACGTTTAGAAAAAACTTTACAGTAATACATTCTCATTTGAATATTTTTATTGTATTTCGAAGACGAAAATTACTTCCATCCTCCAAACGTCTTATCATTTGTACAGTAATGACAATGAGTTACACCCGTGTTGCACGTCGACAACATGGCTTGGAACAGTTTAATGACAAAAAAATTCTTGTATTTACGTCTGCTATTACTGATTATTATTTATTGTATATTTTTGCTTATAAATACGTAACTCATTGCGATAGCGACAATGTCTGAACTGGTTCTATATTTAAATGCGGTGATTAAAAAATGGTAGTGTGTACGACAGGGCGTGTTAGTCGTGTTAAAGTTGGTTTTAAGCAGTTATTGGTCTGATTGAATTTCGTCGGGTTATACAGTACGCTAAAATAACGAAGTTGAAAAAAAATTGTCGTATTGCGACAGATTTTTTAAACATACATCTACAGACATACATACGTAAGTATCTTCCAATACAAACGGTGGGAGCGACGTGAGGCCGGAATCCGCGAGTGGGTGCCGCGATCCAAAATCTGTCTTTCTGACTGGTAACTTATAAGATTGTATTATATATTCAAAAGTTTCAGTATTGTGATACGATTATTAGATTGTCAATAATAAAACTCTAAGTATGTATGTATTTTCTCGATCTGGTCAAAAATATAAGCTTAACGTGATACACATTTCAAGTGAGCAAATCCTTAATGTCAGTTTCGACATGATCAGTCCCGCAGTATCAGTATTGAGGAGTTGTGCCCCGCGAACAATGACAAACATACGATATTAATTCAAATTCAACAGATCTTCCACCCTTGTTAAGCCTCAAGGTTTAGGCAGGCAGTCCTCTCATAGTGGTAGTCAATTAAAGTTACTTTTTATAAATTTCAATTTTAGAAATTGACAATTTGTGATGTCAAATATCGTTCAGCTCAAGTTAAAGTAAATACTAAAATAATTCTACAAATCGATGGATGATAAAAATTCTACAAACGGTGTTACGGATATGCTTTTGCAGCGGTCACCACTTACCATCAGGTACTCGTCTGCTCTTATAACATATTTTTTCTTAATGAGAAATGAAAGTAAATGGGAGATATGCAGGTTGTCTATCTCTGATTTATTTTAATGTGCTACTATGATAATTATACAGTGGCCTTACGCGGCCGCACCATTAATACTAATCTTGAGTACTCTCGTTTGATGCTTTTTGTCGCTACAGGTGGTCTGATGATGAGATATCATCATTGAGTTGGATTTACATGCAATGTAACAAATTGCCCGATGTCATCGGAGAGATCGTAAAGTTGTTCAAAGACGATGGAATCGCGAAAACTAGGAAATCGGTGATCAGACAGCTACTGAAACAAAGCTTGATTTCTAGAGAAGAGTTTGATAAACTCATGTATGAGGAAATGGATAGCCGTTCTAAATCACCGTTAGCTAACAAGGAAGGGAGAGACAGTGAAATAAGGAAGCTTTGCGAACAGCTCGCACAGGATGACAAGTCTAAGTACTTAGATTGGGTGCAAATAGTCTTATTGGAAACCTGTCATGTGAAGATTTGTCTAAACAAGAAAGCCGCTGGTATTAAGTCCGATGTACCAAAGAAGAACAAAAGGGTGGAAAAAAATAAAAGTGATATACCGGTACTGTCGCCGGTGTCGTACCATTCTCTGTGTGAGTGTATTTATTGTATTGTTGTGGAAGACCAACGCCTTCCTCTTATATAGTTTTATTAATAGCTACATGTACATTTTACAAGTACAATTTTTAGTTACATTAATATATAGAAAACATGTGACATTATATTCCTAATTGGAAAATACTAGAGAACTTTTCTGTCTAATAGTAATTTTAATTATTTAGCCATTTGTACTGTATATCGTTTCACATTTAAACTTCGTTAGTTTTGATAGTTCTAAATATTGGTATGGAAATAATTGATTGATATGTAATTTTCTTATACTATGTTGTCACTGTAACCTATGGTTATCTTTAAATAATCCATATTTATGTATGGATGCATATCGGGCGTAGTCGGTCGCATAATACCACAATAGCGATAATTGTACGGTATATATGCGCGAACAGACAGCCAAAAACGCTTTCTTGCATTTAATCAAATGCATATCAATGCGTGATTACGCCGCCAAAACTCTCAGTGTATCAGCAAATGTGACATACACTTACCTGGATTTACAATTATTTTCCCAGTGTTCAATCAATCCGTGCCGCTGGTTCCATGGAACTGCGAGCAAGCGACGGTGTGCAAGGATCTTAAATTTCTCCAATTGCTGCACAAGCTCGGCTTCCAGATGCCTGTCGACACCGGAAAAGTTTTCATTCGGATACCGAACTTTTGGACGCCCGACGTCTTGTACGAAGTGGCCGCTAAGATATCGCCCATTGACACATGTAATGTTTCTGATTACTCTTTGTTTGCATTATGACTACATTATTTTGTCCTAAAATGACTGTAAGGATTACGATTGATGATACTAGTTCACAATCTAATAAGCTTTTTTGGGTATCCATAAAAAGCTTGATAATTCCCACCTAATTTGTTTGAATAACATATTTTATTTAAGTACAAGTAGTTGTCCTGAAAGTAAAGAAAGCAACTTTAACGTTTGTTTGGTTCTGGAGTTCGGTAATTGTCGATTATAGTCAAACTTTCACTTTTTGCATTGTCACGTGAGTGTTATTATAATTTATTGAATGTTTTCAGTAAAACTCAAGTTTTCAGTAAGTGACATATCTGAAAGCAGCCTCCAACACACAAGCCGTCACACCACAAGTAATATTTTTGTTGATTTTCCGAGAGATATGGACGTATCGCCTGATAACTTCTACAAAATAAACAAGCCGAAACATTCAACGAGCGTAGTCAATTTTACGCCAATGTACGTTAAAATATCGTTATTATTAACCTGCATAGAATATTTATTATAATTTATAGTTGTCTCAATATGTTTTGAAATTTTAGTTTGATAATGTGTTAATGATATTCGTTATTGATCGCTATAAATTGTAGTTTGTTAAAAGCTTTAAAACTGATCGGTCTACAACTCCAATAGCCACTGAAAGGCCCAAGTCGCCACACAACCGATGATATTTTATACTTCAGTGCGGGTTGGTGGAGATAATGATTGAACACATTTTAATAATAATTTGGACATTGTTCCTTATTTTGCTTGTAGTTTATCCATATTCTACCATCTTCCATTATTTTGTATATAAGCTACATTTTAGCAGTGTGTAGTTTACAATGAGATATTTCTGTATAACCCATGTTTACTTAATCTCTCGCAGCTTACTTAAAAAATGTGCATTTCATTGTTAAGTGATTCCGTATTAACATACCTACATACAGTTTTTAGCTTATTTTTAAAAATAATATACACAATTATTTTTGACTTGCAAACTGCCCTCACTTCACTTCGGGAAAACTACGCCTTACGCTTAGAAATAGTACCCACATTATTTTAAATTAATTTATAACTTTTTTTTATTTATGGACGGATTGCAATGTAACAAACTTTAAGTACTAAGTGATGCTTACTGCAATATATTAGTAAGAACCAGAACGCAATCGGTACGGCCGTTTCTGAGATAAGCATAAACAAACGCACAGATAAATTATTACTTTTGAAAGTCTGTTACAATGTAGCAAATATATTCCATGTTAATTTTTTTTTATATATATTTTTTAGGCCTGGCTCCTCCTTCAATTCTCCTAATCACGAGATGAACAAATTAAATTGGCTGGAAGTTGTGCAAAAATCTCAAGAATATAAACTAAGTGCAAATTTCCATGGGTGAGTTAGTTTGCATCTGACTGATACATAATTTTGTTATAGTAAACAAAATTCAACAAGAATTAAAATAACTTGTGTTGTTAATTTTTATTAAGGAGCAATTTTTCTCCTGACAATGAAGATATACAAATGAATACGACCGAGCAGTCTAATGACATGACAGCTGTGGGACGTGCCACAGCCTTTCCGGACACCTTCCTCTCGTCCAGTATAATTAGAACCAAGCAAGAAACAACAAACTACAATGTTAATCTGGAGTCCGATTGCAACAACAGGTAACTTTATAATTTCCTAAACATCATTCGCTTATTGCGTTTATTTTTTGATAGCGATTATCGTCGATTTGGTTGTCCGAGTTTTAATCAATAATCAAAGGAGCCAATAACCCATTATAAACCCGTTATTTAATACTCCAGTAAATCTATGTTCTGTCATATTTGATAATACAATGTTATGGAGTGTTAGAAGTCGGCACAGTACCGAAAACATCGATTTCGGAAGATCGGTGGCTATCGATTAAATTACATAATGGAGAGCTGGTACGGCTGGTCAATCGGTTGAAATGTAAACGAAAGTGTCTCACATCACGCAGTTAATTTCAAGCGGCCGTCTATAAAAGGTTTACTCGCACATCGTCGGTCGCTCGCACTTTTAGAGCAGAGACAGACGGAAAAACCTTAATATTGCTAGTTACTTATTTTATAATCGGTCAAGTTATCTATATAACTTTCTAGAATAAATTTAAATACTTGCTACTAGAAATACCTGCTGTATATATTAGAACGGAGTTTGGAATTCTTAGACGTCTAAGATTGTCGTTTAGATAGTTTGAAATTTTGAAATAAATATCCATTTCATACGAAAGCATTAGAATTAAAGTCGTTTTTATGATGACAAAGCAAGCTTGCAAGTTATTTTTGTAACTTTACATTGGACATAATTCCTTAAAAATGTTCTAAACCACAAGACAGTCAATTTTGTTTTAATTTTGTGATAAAACGATGTCATGGTCAGTGAAATAAAGACGGTTAGTACGGGGATAAAAAATTATTTAAAGGTCAAATAATACAAATTTAATATGAAAATGACGCGAATTGTAGTTTGGAACGGTTTTAAGAAACTACCTCTGGCTAACCTTGTATTTGTATCGACTACAGCCTATGCGAGACGGCGTCGGTTGCCTCCGACCTCACGCGCATGTACGTGTCGGACGAGGAAGATAAGCTTGAAGACATGCACGTTGAGCCGCTCAGGTCTTTCGACGTACCGCTGGAAGTTTCGCTCCATCCCGTATTAGCCGATACCCGACCGCGTGTGCAATTCTCGCCCACCTTCTTACCCGCGGCGCGAACTCTACCACAATATTAGTTTAAACGTTTTAAATGTATTTGATGTTATAGGTGATATAGGATAGGTTAAAGTAGGCTACGGTTAATTTTTAATGATAAATAGCATTGATTTAAGTTTTAAACCGAAGACATATTTATAATACCACCTTACATTTACTTAGATTTTATGAATTCACTTGAGTTTGTCAATGATACGTTTGATTTCATTTTTCTTGAATTTCACCTGATGCTAATTTAAATCTCATCACGCAAGTTTGTCAGTGACAGCGCAGCGGTACTGCGAATGTTATATTTAAGGCAAAAATTTACAAATGTACATGTTAAAACTTTTACTGTTTTAAATGATATAATAATACGATTATACATCTTTGTCAATTAACAATGAAGTAACTTTAAAAAAGAAGGAGACTAATGTATCAACAACTACTTTAAATATACAGTAGATTTTAATATAATTTAAGCAACTTTGTTATTAATGTTTGTGTCTTAGATTTTTATGGCATGCAATGAGAACATTGCTTTGTTGGCGGTTCTATTATTTTATTTGATCGTTCCAGTAAATAATAAAAGAAATAATACAAACAACATGTGTAATAATTTATTACATAACCATTATATAACCATGAAGGGACTTATACCCTTTTATGATTGCGATAACACAGTAGGTACACATCTAGTAACAATATACAACAAACAGACATAACACACGATACATGTCTATGCACACGTATATGCACTACGGAAAAAATCGGTAGCAAAAATATACAGCAATTTCCAATTTATACCACAAGAATCACACTGATAAACATTCACTTAATTTGTAAATTATCACAGAATATAGTTTCAAAGAGATTTTTGTACTTAAAAGTAAGGAAGGCTTATGAAAATGTGTGATTTGCATTGTCATACATAATTATGGAGTTCTGTACATAACAATTTTAAGTAACATTCATAGATGTGAGTAATGGTTAGGATTTTCGTTTTGACCATTAGATTGATGTTCGTCGAGATATTTTTGAATAGCGTCGTTGTAACTTCTCGATTCAAATGAATTAATTCCATCGTGGCCACCGGGCGAGCCGTTGAAGCTGTTGGAAGCTCCATATGACTGTGCCGGTAACTCCTCTGATGGATATCCATTGTTGAATTGGGCATTTTGATAATTCCCAAAGGAATCATCGGGAGAATCATCGTACCTTCCTGGATTACCTGCTTCGTAGTTTTCATGTACATCGTAAGAATTACCGATGGACGGATGTCCACCATCTAAGCGTTGCTGTTCGTTATGAGGATATGGGGCACTAGCATGTGGGATTTTCACAATGTGCGGGACAGGTACTGGATACGGCTTCGAGACATGTACGGGATAAGGCACTTTTTCCACCACTTTAACGGGATATGGGACGGGTACCTTCACTGCGACAGTTTTAGTGATTTTGATCACTTTGACTGGCGTGTCATGTGTTACGGTATGCTCACCGAGATCTTGCAATTCACTCTCATAGCCCTCTACTGGTATTATTTGCGAGTGGTGCGAAGCGAGACAAAAACTCGTGCAGCATAGTAATGTTATTAATTTCTGAAAATGTAAAATGAATTTGTTTATTTATTTATTAAATTATTCATTACACACAAACATTGTAAAGTTTAACATTTAAAATCTTAAAAATTAACAAAGTTAAAGTTACTTAATAATCTGCAAGAATAAAGTTTTCTATTTGAAGTTCAATTGGTCCACATGGTTTCTACAGGAGTTCTATTTATTTTGCAACCCACACTCAAATAGATTCAAAATTTCCAAAGTCCGATCTATCTATGCTAATTAATATAATGCTGACGAGCTTATATCGTGTACTGAAGTTACCAGCGGCTCGGTTTGGGGATTCCAACAGATACATAAATAAAATTATACAACACCACCTCCAAAGGAGCAACATCAGGGTAAATTGAATATAAGGTTTTAACTTAGCTTTATTCGACTTGTCAGACTTGTATAACCCAACTCTTGTGTAATATCTTAAATTCAAACTAGTAAAATTAAGACATTGTTAAAAGCACATCTTGTTCGAGTCACAAAATTATTATCTTGGACTAAAGCCCAACTTATAAATAAGTATTTAGATCTAAATTACACAACCGGTTCATTAGTTTGCTACTATAATATTGTTTTTCTACAAGTACATTCAGTGTGGACGTGGTAAACACGAAGGAAAAAACTCCATGCATTACGTAGAGTACGTACCAATTGTGTTATATAACAAGCAGCTGGTTTTATTCCCAACTATTTTATAAAAATGAGATCTTATTGTATAAGCTATTACATAATCCGGTCTAACAGCTTCCGAGTTTTAAGTAATTCGTATTTATGTTGAGTTCAACTTGACAAGAATAAACAAAATAAGTACTGACCAGTGCCCCCATTGTGTTCCAAGTGAGTGTACGTCCAAGGTGCAGTTAGAACTATTTGATAGGAGTGTATTGAGGGGCTTTTATATGGCACCTTCCATCGCCGGTGAGAGACTGCTTCCGGTCGAACAAACTATTACTTTCTTCAGCCTTCGCTCAGATTGCTCGTCGGTAAAGTAGGTATGCTTCGAACATTCACTGCGTTTATAACCCATGCCTACTGAACGCTTTGTGCTGTTAGGTTAGTGTTGTTATATATTTTGGACAATTTAAATTGGCAGTATTACCTGTTACTCTCTTACGATTATTTGTTACTGATATTATAACTATTATTACGTTGTCTCGTATTAAGGTTAGGTCTCGTGTAATAAAGTAAATAGAACACCTACTTAAATAATGAGTATATTCACGATTAATGTATTTTAATGTCTTACTTAACTAGAACTATAAGAGACGAACTTTTACTTATGTTATGTAATCATTTTTGTGTCTCTTTGTGTATATTGATAGTGTAACTTTTGAATAACTTTACCGTTTGAGGTCACATTCATACAATGTATTTGTTGTTTATGTTTGGTGATCGTGTAACTTCTGAACGAGTTCACCGTTTGACGTCGCATTTTCAGAGTATATTTTTTTTTTGCGCCCAGACAAAGGAGATAGGGCTACCCTCCGGAAAGCGGGGGAGGGGGGTAGTGAATGCTCATAGCATACCAGCGCAGTCGGCTGCGCTGTTTATGTGGGACTCCCGAAGAACCTAGGGGCCCACTCACTAAACACCACCCGAGGTTGGCTTTGGCAAAGCAGATGACGGCTTAGAGGCCTCCAGGCCAAAGCCAACCTCGGGTGGTGTTTAGTGTTTTTTGTGTTCACACGATGGTATGGTGCACAATTGTCTTTTCTGGGATCCGACGTTTTAAAACTGAAAGTAATACCTATTGCAGAACAACGTTTACTGGACCTCGTAGTGTCTAGTAAAATACCTTTTTGAATTTGAGAAGATGTGATGGAGGAATTCCGAGTATGGGTGTGTTGCGATTGATTATTATAATTTGAACTAAACACAGGTGTAGTCGCAAAAACGCTAATGTGGCTACATTTATCTACACAGTTAGATGAAATTATGTGTTTATTGCGTAGTCAGGTTACACGCAATGAAAATCTATTGCCGATTGATTATGATTAATCTAAATAGTATAAATATTTGTACGCTTGGATTTGCTTATGTAATTTTTTTGTTTTAATCGTTCGGGTACACTGTTTCGTACAAATGTAAAGGTAGAAATAATTTTTCTTAGAGGACGTAATTCTTCTATGAACTACATAGTACTCTTTGGTGTGTGCGCTTAGTGAATCTAGAGCGTGCAAATTGTAGTGCATGTTTCCTATGGGGAAGGTAGATGCAATGGTTTTCTCAATGTAGATAGTTAGAGTATGTTATAATATACATACATAATCACATATTTTCATCACGGTTTGTCATGAAGTAGCTTAATAATTGTTACAACAATGAAACCCGTCCGCAAAATAATGTTTCTACAATGTAGCTAAAATTACGACGTAGAACAAATATATAGTATCAACATTATTAAATTCATCACACTTATAGTTTGACTTAAATTTTTAGTTTCCTGTCCAATGTGATGCGATCGGTTAACATAGAGGCGTGCTCGCTGGGGGGCTTCCGGCTGTTCTTGAGGCTAATCTTGTTGGTAGACTAGCCAAAGCTTGTGGCTTCAACAACTATAAATAGTACACACTGGCACGCGGGACGTTATGTTTCCCAATGTGCAACATCATGTTTTATCCCAAAGTATGTACAAGTAACCTCTGTTTGGCTATAAATTTCATCATTGTGAATGTGTAGAACTATAGAAAGCTTTTAAAATATTGAGTTGATGTCAATTTCTAACAGCTTGTTGAATTCTACAAACATATATTCCTTCAAAGTTGAATTTGCCCACTTAGATATATTCCAAGGTTCTTCCTTGTTAGTACTAGAAATTGGGCAGTCCCCTAAACCTACTCTTAAATAACTAAGAGAACGATACCGTTAACAATAACGAAAGGTGTGTTATGTCGTGTGTGTGAAAACGTCAAATTGAAAAACCTTATAAAATTGAACAATTCATGACAATTTAATAAAATATTGACTTCCCCCTCAAATCTTTAAATGTTTTCTCATTCGTTTATTTTGCCCATTAAAGGCTTATTTACTTTACTTATTATTATGTTTACTTGATAATTAATAGACTTATTTGTCTAGTAGTAATTTGGTTGGCCAGAAACCAGCGAAATATATTTAATTTATTGTTTGTGTAATAACGGCGCTTGTAGTTTTTTGTTATCTTTTTTTTGGGATACTCCTTAAAGTAACAAGCCATATAAAGATCTCAGACGTTACATACAAACGAGTAATAATAATATACTGAGTAAGAAAAAGCTATAAATAGCTTTTTGGTTCTAATGTACTTTCTTGATCTTTTCCAATCCGGTTTCCGTTCTGGTCATAATACTACTACTGCTTTTCTGAAAATCACTGATGATATTCGATTAGCAATGGAGAACAAACACATGACCGTGCTAGTCTTACTAGATTTTGGTAATGCTTTTAACACTGTACATTTTGATATTTTGCTTGCTACAATAGATACGCTCTCTTAACATATAGTAGCTCCGAGTGTCAGTGACTGGTTTCATAGTTACTTACTTGTTTGGACGCCGACAATGTATTCGGATTCTTGATGGTTACTCATCCTGGTCATGAGTCGTTACTGGCGTACCACAAGACAGATCGACTTACTATAGAAAACTTGTTGTTATTGTGTAAGATTAGTTACTGTAATCTACCACAAACAATATTCGATGGTGTTCATGTGCTTTTTGCCGACAAGGTTAAAAATCTCGGTGTATCTATGCATAGGTACCATATTTATTATCGTTCTAAGCTCAATACAGAATAGGCTTCCAATCGGTCTTCGCCGGAATAGTCATATTCTCTCTGCTTTATACTGCGTCCTGTTTAATCCAAACACACCAGAATAAAGTCAAACAACGATTCCAATTCAAATTTATTTCTCATTGTGATCGTTGTCTGCGCTCTAATGATAATCTCTCTTAGTCCCATCCAGTTCTTCATCTTTCTACAGTCAATTCTTCACCGCAGTGGCTGTGCAACTTTAGAACTCCTTACCAGTTACAATCCGACGTGCGCAGTCACTAGATTTATTCTAAAAACTAGTGAAGGAGCATTATCTTTCAATATGATTACCATAAATTTTCTACTATCTTCTGTATCTTAATACCACTATATCCTTTTCTTAATCAATTCTTACACCTTACCAATCAAACTTTTGGAATTAGGCTATCTGCTGACAAAGTAAACAAATATAACTACTTTTCATAATTGCGCTCTCCATACTCCATTTACATTATCAGTTCAACAGGTTGTGAGGAAGAGATCGCTAATTAAGCGATAAAATAGCCTGTTGTACTTAAAATATTGTATCTAAACTTTTCTATACACTATCTTAGGTGTACAATAAAGAGGATTTCGTTTTATTTAATACAATTACTCTTTTAAATTTTTATACCTAAATAATTTATTTTTAAATTTCTGAGCGACTGAACAACTTCGTCTTATGGCCGGGTAGAAAGTCAGTAATATGATCTATTGATAGGCCATGATTATCGCCGAGTCCGGACCGTTTCGAGACTCATGCTGCTGTACTTGCATTTTTGTTCTTTAATTGTAGTTTTAGTTGAAAATATATAATTTTGTTGGTTCCTTTTTCGTGGATTTGTAACAGTTTGTTATTATTATATTTTCTATACTTGTCATGTGTGACACACATGAACTTGTGTCTCGAATAACCGATGTTTCTTTCTTTCTTTAAAATATTATTATTTTGCCGATTGGTACTTAATGACTAGCAATTATTAAATTAATTTTAAACTAAATTTCAATAGTATAAAATTGTTAATTGTAGTGACCCTGCCTGCCGAGCGTGGGGTCCCGGGTTCGATTCCCGGCCGGGGCAGATATTTATGTGACAGATAAATGTTTGTTCTCGGGTCATGGGTGTTTGTGATGTGATAATTGTGTACGTCCATGCCAGCCGCAACACAAGGAATCCTAGTGCGGGGGTGTGAGTGTGTAAACGTTATTTGTTATTTATTTATTTTATTAATAAAATTAAATATAGTCTTCATTAGTGGTTAGAGAAATTTATCATTTAAATAGTCATTGATCGTATGAGTGGCTTTATGAGTTAACAAGTCAAAGAGGTTTTGCTTAAACTGAGCTATCTTCATCTTATTATTTCTTGTTGTGATGGGTAGTCATGCTTTTTCTATGTAGTGTAGTGTTGAAGTTTTTTTAAGCTTTGAAAGATGGAGTCTTTATTCGTTTAGTTCGCCCAAAACATAAAACTATATTTTAGTGTAGTGCACGTGTAAATTTACAATTTTTTTTAATTGTTACAAAGTATTCCTAATTTATTTCTTCATTTATCCATAGCTCCAGGAATTTATTAGCTGTGTTAATGATATTATTCCCGTACCTTAAAGAAAGATTGGAACGGTATAGACGTTCCTTAAAATACACAACGTTTATTTGAATTAAGTTTGAGCTTTTTTTATTACGCAGTTTATAATTAAGTTCAGACTTTGGTGCGTGTCGTTCTCAGATGTGTCAATGTTTGTCCCCAGTAAATATATTACAGTACTATCAATAGCTGACGATACCATTTGATGTTTAGTAACCTTTGGGAGATCAATTGTGAATATAAGGAAGAATAATGGTCCTAACATGCTGCCTTGGGCTACACCGAATCTTACTATTTTGGAATCTGAATAGTATGTTCCACTTTATTTTTAATACATCAATTGGCAATTTATGTTATGGGTATTCTTTTGATAAGGTATGATTTAATTAGTGCTAGAACATTAACCTTCACTCCGTATGCTTTAAGTTTCTTTAGTTGCTTAGAATATAAACAAAAGTTCGAGTCATATCGAGATAGAGAGCGGATACAGGTTTTTTTAGTCTTCATAAGATACAAGCGGCTCGTCCCGACTTCGTTCGGGTTCAACAATTTATTACTATATACATACACTTGTTTTGTCGCTTGCAAATAGTAAAACAATTTTTCGTATTGGTTATTATTATTCATATAGATAATACTTTGATTCAAGTCATAAACAGCTAAATTTACGTTCGTTTCTAAAACCCATTTGTTCTCTTGTGAATACATTATTTTTCTCAAAATAAGAGTCCAAAAAATTAAATTTAACACGTCCAAAACGTTTTGAATAAAATAAGTATAACATTTAAAATTTTTAGTCTTTTTTTTTAAAGTAGTTTAATTACATGCAATTTTTATAACTATTGTTGAAATGTCCTTATACCCGTGCTATAAGATTTTTTTTTAAGTTTATTATTTGTAGGATGCCATTAGGCGGTATTTAAATTAAGTTAATTATAAGTTGTTATAAAATCATCACATCAGGTCGGTCACTTTAGCTTTATTTTTGCTTTAGCATTCTTGAAAATATATACTTTTATGCATTGCTAAAGGCAATATTTTCTCCACTGTAATCAGGTTTCATACAATACCAATAATCTAATTTGTCATTGTCATTTTTAATATGTAGAGTTTTATTTATAAATCCAGGTATAGTAAAAAATATTTGTAATCAATGATATTTATTGATAATATTATAGGCTAGGCAACAAGTTTAAACTTTCATTCTGTCTGAGAGCACTCTTACAATTGAACCAGAACCCCCAATGTTGAATGCTTTTTCATGCCATAGCAACAAATGTCCGCTAGAACCCTCCGATGGGTACTCAAAACCTCTATAAATGTACTTCATAAGTACATCTATGTCATCTCTTGATAAAGTTCCAACCACTTCTTCTATTTGTGCAGACTTTATTGCCAAAAGGACTTTAAGTGTGAGAGCCAAAGCACCATCCTGATGAATAAAATAAAATTATATTAATTTCGTAACACTTTCTTGGTTTGAAAACAGTAACTAGATAATGCTATCAGTTTTCAGTGAGTTGATGTAATAAAATGTTTGTGAAAAATAAAGTTAAATCAAAATAAGTGTATTTGTACTAGGTCCTTGTAGTTTTGATATTAATTATATGATTAATAAAAATAATTACAATATGTAGTTTTAAAAATTGGTGACAAATAAATGCTTTATTGAAATTTAAATCTTCCATGCGTTTTATTTTTTGTTTTCACATAGCTTTGTGGACCAGTGAGTACTTGGCAATGAAAAACATTGGTTGTTGCCCTGGACTAAAGAATTGTCATACCTCAACCTCAAGGATGCATGGGATGTGTTTTAGAGGACTTGACAGAGTGACAACAACCCAACAACTGAAGGATTTGCTAAAATTGATTCTATTAATAATCAGAGCTGACAAGTATTGAACAATAGAGTAGGCCACATTGTGTATTATATTATCCAATTCTTTAACAATAAATTCATTTTGTTCCAAAAAAGTTTTTGTACTATGTATGATACATCTATTGTATGTGTACATAATATTGTTTATTTATGTTATTGAAAAAAAATTGAAGAAAAAAAGCTGTTGTCTGTACATCAATAACACAATAAAATTATTACTATTTAAATAATAAATGTTCCAATATGAATAACCATTCTAAAATTCAAATTAGTACATGTTAATGAGACTTTTTCATGTGTATATATTTATTAAAGTTGATAACATAGTATTACATAATTTTTGATATACTTGCATACAAACAAAGTTATATTATATTAATACTTACTTTTATTTGTTGATCTGTTGTTCCTAATGGAGCATTATTTAACACAAGTTTGAGAGCTTCAACATATCTTCCTGTACATTATTTTTAAGGGAAATATGAATTAATATATTTGTGTTATGAGTAGTACAATTTTAGTTTAAAAAATATACCTTGTAATTTAATAAGTGTCGAGTTGTTTAATTATTAAGGTATATAACTAGGTCCAATACATGCGCAGTGTCTTAACAGTGCAAGGACAATGTGTATGAAAACAATATTATCATTGTGATATGTAGTGTATGACTGAATAACAATTGAAGCTGACTAGATCCTAGTTTCTAGCACTGGACACATCGTCTGTGCATTTTAAATTTATTTAAAAGTGTATTCAAAAGCAAAGGATAAATTAAATTAGAAATCTGTACTAGTAGAGTAGGACTGCAAACTGCAGAACTTTAATTTATCACCTCAGATATTTTTACAGTATTATACTTCTAAGACATGAGATGTGATAACAATGTCAATGTTAATATAAAAGTTGAGCTATCGTAATAGCCAGTTTTAAATTAAATACTCTCATGCTTAGTTTATTTGAAAATTTATCATGCTTCAGTTTACAGATATAAATACATTGCCACTCTGTAATCAAAATATGATTCATAACCAATGTGTGTAATGTCATATAAATGTTATACATTGCATTAACCATAATTGTATAAAAACAATTATATACTTAAATTTCATTTAAAAAGGATATTGATTAAGTAATGAACAAACTTCTCCTTCGTCAGGACCAGTAGGTACTAACTGTTCAGCTTCATCTTCCTTGAAGTTATCTTCGTTATACTGATCAATGTCTATTTTACGAAAAGCCGAACTTGAAGTATTTTTAGCCATTTTGAAGTGTTTCGGTACTTTATTATTGTTTTTTTTGTTTATAATTTGTTTCTCTTTCACTTCCAATAGACTGAAGTTAAATAATAAATCACAAAATACGATAAATAAAATATTATAGTACCATCACAGATTAATAATTCAAGACACTACCCATAGATAAATATAATACTACCGTACGTTATACAAGGAAGAGTTCGCACAAAATAGTAAGAGATATAATACGGTACAGTGCAAATGCAATCAACAAAATCGTCAGGAAAATATAAGATTCGGGACTACATATCGAAGCTTGGATCGGATACACTCTGTTATTCACATTGCCTTTTCTATATCGACTATATGAGGTTATTTAACATCTGTTCTTAAATTTTGCTATAACGAACTTGGTGGCACTGAGAGAATGCTTCTGTTGCTCCGCTCTCCGGATTCAAAATTTCTCGTCAATCAAATGAGCAGAGATGGGGCAGAGACGAATGTACGAAATATTTTGGAGTCAACTACATGCTATAATTTTTTTAATAAATAAAATTTATTATTAAATATAATATTATTAGAAGTATAAACTTCTAATAATAATATTCTAATCTAAAGTTGTGTCTAATGTATAGTTTAATCTACAACTGTAGTATTAATTATGATATTACAGCCGAAACTTGGCCTGTGAAACCCAAACCGGCACCTACTAGTAGCCGGACGGCTTTAGTCCAATTCATAGTCTAAAAATTATTATAGTACTCTACTATTTTTAACGTTTTATTCTGTGACAAATTAATTTCCATTGTTTCTTAGTAATCTGTGGTTTAATTTAATTTATTGTCATATGTACAGCGGTGCCAATTTGTAGGGAATTCTCTAAATTTCAGGGAATCTCAAGTCGATTAGGGATGTGTGGGGATTTGTTCTATGCGGGGAAAACGTGGGGAATACTACACTTGTACCATAACAACCGGTCAAAGACTCTTCAGACGTGCCTTATTAGTATTCATGAAACTATTATATCGAATATTATACACGTTACCGATTACTTTTTTAGTACTGGACATCACCAGTTTGTATATTGTAAGTAGGTACATAACTATGTGGGAAAGTTCCTGTATAGAAACTAATACAAGAACTAATGTTTGTTGTTGTTTGGTGTTGTTGTTGTTGATGTTGTTGGTGTTGATCTTTTTAAGCAATTAAAGACGAGAAAAAATGAAGAACAATGACAAATTATGTGCACTGCTGTTTGATGAAATGTCAATTTTACTACTGCTCCACTTCTTTCTCGCAGCGAAAGTCTCGATGCTATCGCACCAGCTAGTACCCCAATCTGTTCACAGTCCATCTTTTCGTGGAACATATAATATGAACGTTAATATGGAGGCACGAGATATGCCACTACAAAAAATTGATGTTTCTTTAAAAATACGAAATTATTTACAGGATAATTTAGTTTTATTATTCAACATCAAAATAATAATAATATTAATTATAACTAATTATAAAACTTTATATAGAGTGGCATAATAAGATAATTGTAATATAATATCAATTAATTTCCATAAACTGGCATAATATCAACATAACATTAATTAGTATGTACAAATTGACATACGATATAGAAATTCACTTACTTTTTTCAGTGGTGTGCTTGTGGGTGTGCTCCACTCCGTAGTCGACCAGAATAATGCTCGAGAAAGCACAATATCGGTGCTTTTATATCCATTACATTACCCCACTCAACTCAACAACTCAGTAGATCAACTAGTCTTCTATTATTTTTGAAAATCAATATTAATAATTCGTATTATTAAACAAACTAAATTTAAAATGATTTTAAATAATTTACATAGTATTATAATAATAAAATAATGTATAACAAAGAAGTAACTAAATTACAGATTCTATATTTTTTGTATATCTCACATATTTTGTCACAGGTATAGTCGAATGAGAGGAGCTCCGTCCAGTTAATACCATCTAAATTCTATTTACAGGTTACGTAATTATGTAACCGTTGGTAGGGTAAGAACGGGTATGTTCATATCTTCAACGGTATTTCCGTATAGCGAAAGCAGCGTTACCATGGCATTCACCATGAATCAAAATCATATCCGTGTATGCAGCAGCTGTGTAATTAAAACGAGGTATCGTTCATAATCCTAATTTGCACTCAGTAAATACCTAAAACCACACCATTAAGTAAGCGTCTAATTTCGTGTAATTACTTCACCAAATCACTAGGTTTATGTCTTGTTACTGTTAAAAATAGGCGTCCAATGTTCAATTACTTACACTTATAACTATATGTAATAAAAAAATAAAACTAAAGTTATTGCGCGGCGGCGATGTTGGCGGGTCAAAGTGCACTCCAAAGGTAAGCGATGCGACGACGGTGGTGTGCGTGACGGCATGGCCAAAGCCCTAATAAAAATGTATAAAATCTGCATAAATTTAATTTTTTCCTTTATTTCTACGTGTGGGGAATTTGTGGGGTAACGGAATATTTTCTCCTCGAATTTGAGGATTTTCGTTTTGATTTTTGGGGAATTAGTAAAATGGGTATTGGCAACCCTGATTATGAAATAAGTGCGGTGTCAAATTCCATTCCAATTACTTGTATTTTTACTTATTTGATTACGTTTGTATACTGTCGAAAATGGCTTAGTTGTAGTAACTAGTTGACATATGGTATTACTTCGATAAACCTTTTGGGCACTTTAAAAATAATACAGCATTGTTTTTTGTGGTCCAAATTGTCTTATAAAACTCAACCACAATGACAATGGGCGATGAACTGCCTGTCACTTCTTTAGTTTTACCAGTTCTTATACGTCCAGTTTTAACTCAGGTAAGAAACAGTTGATATTGAAATATTGAAAAAATAGATACTAATAGGTTTCTCACTTTATCAGTTCTACTTTGTTGCAATTTTACTTATCTAACAACATTTCAAATTGATTACGAAGTTATTATACATTATTATTTATTCCATTTACAGCTAGAGAAATATGACTTGGGAGCATCTCAAACATTGCGTGCTGCTCTCACTAAAGCAGAAGCAGCTGTACCTGGTCTCAACTATGACTTGGTAGCAGGAATTATGCGGCGAGCTGACATTCCTGTTAATATGAATGAGAGCTTACTTCGACTTCAAGGCACCCTGACTGAAGCAGAATGTAACACTTTTTATGCATAATCATCTATCTAGTTATCCACTAGTAGTTTTGAATTTGATTTAAATTGAAATTGCATTCTGGATGATTGTAATTGATAAGATACAGATTCTAGTTGCTATTACAGCAAACATACTGATTTACTCAATGTCTTGTGTCATTTAATATAAGATGTAGTAATGACTAATCATATACTAAACAATAAAAAAAATCTTCCACATTTGTATAAAACACTTACTCGACACGCAACACTGTTAGTAGAAACTTACTCAAAGAATTTGAGATTTGTATATAGTGTCAATAACAGATTCTGTTGCAGTTTTGCAGTGTGCCAGTATGTCATCCATTTATGCACATAGGCCATAATTCATTAATAAAATGAATTCCACGTAATTCCATTATACATATGCCATAAATAATGAAAAAAAAAAATGTTAAAACCATTTTCTGCAGCAACCTGGACCAAAAGAAATATTAAAAATAATTATAATAGTGATATCTGTATTTCATTAATATATTATGGACACTATTGGTATCAAATGATGGCTATTAAATTCTGTTTTGTATTTTTTATATTATACATAGGTGCAGATTTAAGGTTGAACAGGTCAGAGGAGGCATTCCAGGAATTGAACAAGAAATCTACAGCTCTGAAAAAGATTCTGAGCAGAATACCTGATGAGATTACAGATAGAAAGACTTTTCTGGAGACAATTAAGTAAGTATTGTAATAATTACAGATATGAAGTAAGATAAATACAGCTTATTTAAAAAAATTGTTTAAATTTTGGCTTCATAGGTTGTACAAGCCATATAATATTCTATGTCTCACATTTTATTCTTAGTTTCTTTCTCAAACATATATTAGTATTGCTTACTATAACAATTAATAGATATTTCATAAAATACAATTAGTGCTATGATTACATTTCTATAACTAAATGTTCACACAAGACCTGTAGGTAATGATAGAATTACACAACTGTGTGTCTGTTTGATTTTCCTTTTAAAACATAATGGGTGTATAAATAATAATTTTAAATTATTTTATACAGGGAAATAGCTTCAGCAATAAAGAAACTGTTGGATGCAGTTAATGAGGTATCCACATATACTCCAGGCCCGGGAAAACAGGCACTGGAACAGAGAAAAAGGGAATTTGTCAAATATTCAAAGAGATTTTCTAACACTCTCAAAGAGTATTTCAAAGAAGGACAGTGCGTATATTGTTTTGTTTTATTGTTTACTTCGATATAGACTAACTCTTGCATTTCTAATTCCCATAATTTATTTTCGCTCATAATTACATATTTTTTTTTAATAATCAAATTTTTCTTGTTAAGGTCAATGAATAGAAATTAATAAAATATCTATATAACATAATAATATTTGTTTACTACATATGTATATTTTGTAAATTTACTTTAAATGAACCACCACCAATTGTGCAACATGCACCAAAAGTCATAATTGAAATAAAAATATATTATTAAATAAAAGAAATAATTTGTAACTGAGGCCCATATTTATTTACATGACTACTTTATGATATGGCCATATCACATATAACTCATACTATCTAAACATTATTGTTATCTAACACTTGATATGGTAACAGTTTATTTATCTGATGCATCTTGTCTGTATTGAGCATTATTGTTTCTCTTTGTTTTGTAAGCAAAATTTGTTTTTTCAGGGCCAATGCAGTGTTCGTAAGCGCACTTTACCTGATTCATCAAACAAACCAAATTCTTTATACAGTTAAAAGTAAGTCTGAATGAAACCTAAATGAAATTTAAAAGTATTAAATTGAAAAAATATATATCTCAGAATGACTATTAACTTAAATATAATATATAAACTTTCTTCCATTGTTATATTATGTAGTGTAATGTTGTTGCACGAATTTGATTAACGATAACATTTTTTTATAGTTAAGCAATAGTAATATATTTTTAACACAGGAATTTACGAGTTTATATATTAAAACCGACTATTATTTATCAGCCGCACATTTGTAAGATACATTACATGTACATACCTAAAATCAGATATGTTTGTTATTAGGTGTTTAACTGTCTCTTCATTTGTTTGTTGAGAATTGACATTGTCATTGTTAGACGATTATTTAATAAATATTATATTAGAATTTGTTTGGTTTTGCTGTGTTTAACTTCCTGTAGAAACTTAATTGATATTCCAATTGGGGACCACTAATTATAGAGCTTGTTTTAACGGCTGTAATTACAGTTCAACTGACACTTCTTTGTTTTCTCTTGGAATCGTTGCTATTATTTAAATAATGGTAGATATCGGTTCTTATAAATGTGTTTATTTGAGAGGCTTGCGTTTACTATATTAGAGAACCGATCTACATAGGCAAAAATTATTGAAAGGATTTTAAAAATGGAATGTCGTGAAACGATATCCGTATTGTAGCCTAGTAGCAATAAGCCGCTGTTACTCGCTAACAATTTGATATTGGAGATTTTTGTATAAATATAAATATTTGAGACCTACATCTCTGATAACTTTTAAAAGTGCATGAACGCTGCCAATCTGCTATTGATCATTTTCATTATGAGAGAAGACCTGAGCTCAGCAGTTTTTCGTTATAGGGAATAACTATAGGTGCTGAATCGATCCGCGTAAAAAAGAACGGCGTAAAGAGACGGCGTTATTTTACTTTTACACCATCTTATAGGAGCTTATCACGGCGGCAGTTTAAACATTTCGTTCATGATAGGAATCATGATATCGTGGGTGGATAGGGCTGTGAGGTAAATCTCTTACACTTTTCTACATTCGTATAAGATGCGAAATTGTAGTTTTGTGGTTTGCATGAACATCCATGGCTAACTTCTAATGGGTCCGTGGCTTAATAGGTCCCCTACTACAAAGGCCGGGTAAGTCTTATTAAACCAAACTAAAGTTTGAAATGTGCTGTGTCCATTAAAAACTGGCCACTCCTAATACCTGCTTTTATATCGAAGTCATTATATAGGTTATTTTAATTATGGATTTTTTTAATTCGTTATACTACCACAAGTTCACAATCCGCAGTTTCACAGTTCGTCTCTCAGAATGAATAGTAATGTCGTGTTCAGACTATGATGGTCTCATGGATTCATGCAAAAGATCTCGTAAATTATTATGGATACAATTAAGTGTGTACCATCCATACAATAAATAAATCCATACAAAAATTTGCCTGGCTTCTAGCTACGGATGTTTTGGATATGAAATTTCGGATCTGGATATGGATACGAATATATTAATAATATTTTTCGGGTTTCGGTTACTGTTATATATATGAAATTATTTCGGATTATCCGATTTTTTCGTATAATTTCGGATATGGATATTAGATGATTTCCAACATGGAAAAATAATATAATGTATTAATAAAGTTTGTCTATATTTCTAGGTATTATGTGATATTATAATCACAGAAAAAGCGCCTTAAAAATAAAATAATAATAACTGTCTAAAATGAGAACGACGCGACTAGTGTATCATATCTTATCGTGTTATATGTAGATTGCTCCTATCCGAAATTATTCGAAACATTTTTATCGGATACGATTACGGTTTCAGATATATTTTTATTTCGAATATCGGTTTGGTATCTCGAATATAGTTTCGGTTACAGTTAGGGAGCTCGATAACATCCCTGCTTCTAACATAAAACACAAACACTTAAAAAAACTTTGAGATTAATATAACAATTTAATATAACAGATATATGGAAGTTATGTTTAGAATTTTTACCACACCGAGATTTATAATATTTAAATACATTCTTGCGTACGTTCGTCGAAATTTCAGATTTCAGATTTTGCTACACGGTAATTAACTTTGTAAGGGTCGACGTTGCCGGACGTCGAAAGTTAATTACCGTGTGGCAAGCAGTCTTAGATGATAAATTTTGTTTCTAATGTCTTCTCTTTAACCTTTTATATTAAATAATTTTAGGGTACCTAAATAACATCAGAAATTTAAAGATAAGTGCAGTTAGAATTTTATAAATCTCCTTAAGGAAAAATTGCAAATAATTAGGTCTCACTGTTAAATTTTTATTGCTCAGATATAATTTATAGGCGTTTAAGATATCTTGACTCATCACTCAGCACATCATCTCATCCTAATTGTCTCTCCAGGCAGGAGAGATCTAAAAAATAATGAAATCGATGCCATTCGTGGGAAAAAAATAAGCAAGATGAGGTTTTTAACAGTTTGAGATTACTGGTTTATTTCAAGTGAAAGAGTTTAGTAAATAAATTTCGTGACTACAATGACGTGGGTCATGAAGCCTGCGTTGTGATTCGTCTCGTCGTGCCACAGCGGACAATAGCTGATCGTGCCTCTTGCCCTCGACTTGTCTCAGCTATTCCTGCCCGTGACACTTGACACGGGAATCCACGGTCCACGACCTCACATATTTCCGCGTACACATTTTTTATTCCATTCAATCTACGTAGTCTATTGACTCAAACAGCGATTCTTCAATGGTCGCTCCTGCAGTGCTTAATGCTCTGCTAACCATTTTTTTGACAATAAAGTAGTCATGTCTGCTTTACATTGTAATAATATATTTCAAAATGTTTAAATATTAAGACGCATAAATATTTATGTACCTTAAATCTATTAATTATTGCTGCCTAAACTTGGTTACTATGGCCTTATAATATGTCCCGTCCTAATTAAAAAGGGCGACGTTCACTGGGTAGATCCTCAACGAGATGGACCGACGATCTGGTGAAGCTCGCGGGTAGCCACTGGCTGAGGGCAGCGCAGGACAGATCGTTGTGGAGATCCTTGGGGGAGGCCTATGCCCAGCAGTGGGCATTGTCCGGCTGAGATGATGATGATGATGATGAATTAAATAGTAGAGTTCAAAGAGTTTGTGCAAATGACTTTGAATCACCTAGATTATCTGTGGTGATGGGTGTCCAACAGGATTCGATTTTTTGTTTGATTCTCTTTGTAGTATATATAATTTATCTTCCTTCAAAACCTACTTTAGAATGCTCAAATAACGACTGATTGTCGTAGGTAACCGTTATGGTGTTAGAAGAATAAGATAAATTACAGTTGCTTATTTTATTTCCTTTCATAGCATTATACTCTTCGGTATGTTACTGTATGGTAAATCTATGAATATCTACACGATATTTGTGTTTCAGGAACGGGCTATTCTAGCAATTTAAAAATCAACAATTTACAGTGGCTTCACAACATATATTTGCAATATTGGAATGATAGACAAAAAAGCATGCAAACATGCAGCAAATTAAAAATATACATCATTTGGTTTGTTCCTCAAACGGTCCGCATAATCAAGCCCCTTTTTATACTCAGTTGCTTAACTCAAAACATGGTAAAACACAGTTTATAAAGAAATTGTATAATAGTGTAGTCCCTAAAATAAATACTTTAATTTGTATTTTGTATATATGTATTCATGTAGCGTTCGTTATGAATGGATTTAACTTACCTACGTAGAACATTGAGGTAGTAGCAAAGATTTTAGACCGAAGGAAGAGAGGAGATAATTATGTCCTATAGTTCAAAATGTATGAGGTCTGAGTGTCTCCAGATTGTCCCCACCACGTGCCACAAACATGTGTGAATAAAAAAATCAATAGATATGAAGTCTCACATATCAGTAAGCCATTGCGTGGTATACAATCAAATAAACACTTTTATTTTATTCATAATGTTCATTTACCGTAGACCGTTTAATTAATTTAATAAGTTAAATGAAATCAATATTTTTTTTTATTATTCGATATTACTATTCAATGTGCACTGTATTTGCAAGTTCTGTTTCTCCCAGCTGCTTAAATAACTACAATATTTCGTTGGCTTTTCTACATACGGAATAATAAATACATATCTTAATATTCTTTAGAAATATAATGATTTTGTGGACACAAGGCAAGCTGACGTCAAATTTAACATATAAGTATATTATACCGAATAGAAAGTATGGAATTTTAGAATATATTTAATACTAAAAATAGTAAAATCATAAGTTTATCTAAAAACTAAATTAACTAACATCTCCTCCAGTAAGCGACAGGTATGTTCCAGACAATAATCACCAGTAGTGGATAATACCCACAGATGTAATGCATAATATATATGATATGTTTTGAAAACATGAATTCAAGTTTACTATTGTAGGTACTTACTAGTTTAGGTTGTTGCCGATATTTTTAGTTAAGTTACGAAGCTGAAGAGGCAATGACAATTTAGAGTCAATTCAAACTAGGTGGAAAATATATTTTGCGAGCCTTATTTAACAATTAGTATAACATTTTAAGTATTGAATTATATTTGAATATCAACCCCAATCAATTAAAATTGAATTGTTACTTAATATATTAGTTGTAAGCGTATCTGTTTACACATAAAAGTATAAAAAAAAAAACCACAATATCTTTAGTTATTAGCCTATAAAAACATTTTACACGACAATATTGCCGATAATCTGTAATAGATCTTTTCGGGTACCTACACCTACATCACTAGGGTAAAGGCATGGATGAAGTGTGCAGCGGCTGTACCATTCGACACACTTATTGTTCGAAAAATCGATATTCAATGAATTCATTGCTTTCTATATTCATAAACTTTCTGATTTAAGAATTGCTAACAAGCAATGCAATATGTACACAAATAATAAAGTCGATAAGATGCTACGAAAACAATCATAACGTAATAAAAGGATCAAATATTAATTTTTTGTTTTTTTTTAAAGAGAAATACAATAAAATTATTGTACTTATATGTAAGTGATTCCATTATTAGTAAAGTTTGTTGTTTGGCTTCGATTTTTGTAGGAAACTATTGAACAACTCGACATTTCGATGTTTTCACAAGGACGCTCAGACCAATTACAGCCATTTTCCTGTGATGCGATCATTTAGAACATGTTGAAGAGACACGGACACGCTCCATTAACACTTCTTTCTATTTTATATTTCTGTGGGTAGTAGGCATTTTCCTTTTTTCTAAATACCCGGCAAATGATCAGACGTGCCACGTAATGATGGTAAATGATAACAGCCAAAATTTACATATAACCAGAAACGACATCAGTGCGCTGCCGATTAAGAAGGAAGTCACGAACCTTGTTCTTAATGAAATCTATATTTTAGTATCAGAAATAGAATTAATATTAGTTGGGGGGTAATAACTAACGAGGTCGGTAAATTTAACCAATATGCTAGTATCATGACGGGATTGCATTAAGTGGCATAAAGTAATTTGTGAGCTAGCGGCATTGCTTCGTTTATTGACCAAATGTGCTTTTATGACTGAGAAGAAATTGATTGAGGAGAAGGGAGGCGAAAAGGAAGAAGGCGGAAGAAACGCCTCGTCTTTACAAACACACAGGGTACCATTATTTGAAACATTTAGGTCGTCGCTGCATTTATTGTATGAAGGTTTCCTCACGATTTTTTCGTTCTCCGAAGAAAGTGATATTTAAAAATCTGATTTATTAATCTTCAACGTGTCTTAAGTATCTTCATATGGCTTGATATCCTGTAAACATCAATCTATTCATGCAATAGGTCACTTTCTTTCCGGATCAAATACGAACGTTCGTCTTATGACATCGAATCTTAACAATGAGTCAATCATGCGGATCAGTTAAAATATTCATAGCTTTAAAGCGGAGGCGTAATCGATTTTAACTTCGGCGCGTCAGTCCTATACCGGCGCCGCGCCGAGCAGATGAAAGCGCGTGATATGTTCACATTTATGGTATGTACGAATGATTGTACTACCTTACAATGCCATTGCCATTTCGCTGTAATGTTACCTTTATAGGTATACCTTGCACAATAAACAGAAATTAATTGTCTTCCCACATTTTCTCACGTCGTAACTTTAGGCATAACAATGTAGAGACGAATGTCGTTTGAGATTACTGTTAGTCGCGCCGATAAACGAAGTAGGATTAATTTATATAGTAGCGTTGTTTGTATTCTGTGCTCGTTTTGATTCGTGGACATGTCTAAGCTTTTTATTTATATGCAATCCCATATACTTTCTAACTTAGTCCAATTATTTTATTGTTGGATTGTTGAATTTTTGTAATTTTTTGTGCTTGTGTAGTTTACAACCTAATAGCAGACTTACTTACATAGTTTCTAAAAGAGTACTACGAATTTATTCGGGCATCTTTAATGATTTCATGTTGTGGATATTTCAATAGAACGTTAAAATAAAAGAAGGAAAAAGTTTATCCGCACTGTATAGACATACACGAGAACAACTCAGTATAAGGAGATAATTTCAGCGAAGTTACCAAAGGGTTATTGAACATTTTTTTTAAATCAACGGACGGCAATATTAATTCATAAGAAGCATTATAAAAATAGGTATGTTAAATAGGGTTATAGATATACATATCTCGTTATACCTATCTAATAGTAGGACGATGAAATTTGTGAGTCCGATCTACTAGGGACTATTACTCTTATAGGTCAAAGAGTAAAGAAGCATTTTTTAAATGTTTATAGTTTCTTAGATATAACAAATATCTGCTTTATTATATTTCTTGTATACATTTGTAATAAACATCATGACCATGCATACAAAATGAGAAAAACTTTGGCGGATGGAAACGATAGCTCAACTGAGTTACTGTATTCTTTATTTGACTTAATTTACTTAAGGATGTGAATTGCGTATTTAAAGAACAATATGCTTGTTTTTGTTTTCAAAAATTGTATTGATGTAAATTTTAAGGTTATAATATCGAGTAAAAGAGGTAACTATACTCTAAGATACTCTACTGACACAAATGATGAAGTTTTATGGTCTGTTTTATTAAATGATAGACCAAATTAATGAAATATTAAAATGTAGGAAAGTATTGAACAATTGAACGGAATTTCAAACATACAATTAACTCTTAAAGATATAAAGTAATTTTATTGATCATTTATTTTCAATGACTTCAGAAAAGTTTTAAAAAAAGAAAGCAGTAAGTTTCATTTCCTGGTCACGCACTAGCCGAAAATTCTGCGTATTATAAACTAAATTCTCAAAAGTATTTCTTTGTCTTCTTTCTTTAATTTAATCGTCTAGAATTTTTGTTTTTTCAGCGCAATATGTTTGATGAAGTAGTTTTTATAACAATGCGTTTCTTAATTTTACAAAACCCTAAAACTAGACCTGTGGATAAATCGTTCTAGTCAAGTACCATTTGTAACCATCCATGAATTAGCATTACAGACTTTAGAAAAAGCTAGTTGTTAATGCAACACATTTTGGATGCATGGTTTAGGAGCATCCCATAATTGTTGCACATCAATCTCGTTCCTGGTTGCAAAAACAAAGCATTTGTTACTGAAGATATTATCATTCGGATAACCAAAACTGTTATCTTGATTTATGCCTATACCGACGACTCAAATTGTTACATTATACAGATCGATGATGCATGAAAGTTCAACGACGAGTTTTGCTTGATTCAGAATGAAGTGGCTAAATTTTTATGAGCATCTTGAATTTTATAGATACTACATTATAAAATTCCTGTTTATTGTGCTATTGATTGATGGGCTTTGTAAATAAACATGAACTTAGTATTATTAGGTTTTTTCTAAGAAATTGCTGATTTTCTATACAAACTACATTTTGCTATGAACATTATTATATTAACTTATTTCACGGTTTATGAAAATATAAATCTTATTTTATTTGTTAAATTGGGAAAGTGAAAAGTTTTTCACTTCCTTTCTTAATATTTCAGTTAAATATTAAGGAAACACCGAAGACTGAAGCAAAAATCTCGCGTATGTCTTGCGTTACGTTATTTAACCGGCACAATAATGAGGGGATTCTGAAACCCATTATTAATTATCACGAAGACTGGAGTCTGTATAATAATCAGAATCAACATATTAGCCAAATCCTAGAAACCACTCAAAAGTTGCCTTTTGTTTTCAAGAGATTGTAGATAAATTAGAGATAATGCAACTGTAACTAATTCTCATTTTTCTGGGAATTTAGATAAGTTCTTGTTACGAAAAAATTCTTTTCCGAAGACGTTGTGAAATCTGCTTTCAAAGAATTCATTTTTTTAACAAAGAAATCACTGAAATAAATAAATATAATATAAATAAAGTAACAGAAGAGCAATAACAATGGTACATACTTCGATTAAAAAAATGATTAGATGTAAAAAAATACTTTTTTATTCGATATACTCGTAGAACGACAATTTCACACGTAAGTCTGATATAACTATTGCCAATAGTTCTTGATATTCCTATGATACGGTTTGGATATGAAATTTCAGATCAAGATACGAATATGAATATATGAATAATATTTTACCAGTTTCGGTTACGGTTACGGATATGAAACTATTTCGGATTCTCCAATTGTTTCGAATAATTTCGGTTACGGATATTAGATCAGGAATCAGAAAAAAATTTATAATGTATTTACAAGGTAATACTTTGATTTTATTTACATTACTACTTTTATTACTTTGATTTTAATAATAAAACGTAGTGTATTAGCTCGGCCGGCGAAAACTTGACGTAACGTGTTTCATTTTGAATCTGCCCCTATCCGAAATTATTCGAAACTTTTTACTGCTTTTGGTTACTTTTTCTTATATATTTTTTTGCGGATATCCAATAGTTTCGGTTAGGGTTACGGAGGTTCATAACTTCGTTAATATTTATGTACATATTTAATTTCAACAGTAATATGTTTCAGAAAGTAATACAAGAAGTATATATTTCTTCCACTCCAGCTTCATGTTCTTATTTATTATAGCTTTCCTTTATTATTATGGAAATAGCAGTATATCATACATTATACCTGGTGGCCTCTGTAGCCTATGGGGCTTCCGTAACCAGAAGAAAACAAAACTATAGCCTTGTTGAAGGATGTCACAGCTGTATTATTATGCTAATATATAGGTAAAACTTCTTATTTATAAGGCCTCAATTCATCCTTGACTTCAAGTTAATATGCCCACTTACTCCGCATTCTAATGATGTAGATAGACAGAACAACAGACGCGGTAACGGCGCCAGGTTCTTTTATTTCTTCCTAGTTAGAAGTGCGCTTTTATGTGCATGGGTGGTGAATATCATCTACCGCTAGCTGGCTCGTCATCTAGTACAGAAACAGAAAGATGCTTTACTATATTTACTTCAAGGAAAAATTTGTAGGCGGATGGTCTACTCGCTTCACGCAAACAAAACGAAGTTTCTCAGCGAAGCCAATATCAGTCCGTTGCTCAACATTGACATCTCTCAGAGTACGCTCCTGAGCCCGATCTTCGGCTTCCAACATCAAGTTACTTTCCGCCACTCTGTCCAAACAAGACAAAGTTTCTACTTTATTATTTATTAGTTCTATTTACTGTCGGATTATTCCACACTTATAATGTTATAGGTGTGTATAATAGAACATTTTTGTGACGAATGAGATTTATGCGCAGTTATTCTCATAAGTCTAGATTTCCTGTTACAGATGATCGTCTAGAAAAATATTGAAAGACATCATTCTACAGTCTTACATATTTTTCCCTAAATGTTTTCAAAACTGATAAATTTCCGTTTCAGGAGACAGATGTGGTCGAAAAGTAGTCGAATAGTAGCAACCCGTGTAATATTATGCGAGATGAAATATTAATGGAGCATCTGCTGGCGTCGGACCCTGGGGCAGTTGCGAGGCGCATATGCAATGGTGTCTACACATGAACATCGTTGGTAGGGCTATCATCTTTTGTGGTTTGTTCAATCTTTGAATTGAACTGGAGCCAGTTAAGTAATTAATTAGAGAGATGAAAATGAAATTGTATTAAAGTATTACAATACTTCAATATTTTCGCAGAAAATGACATTCTTTGTAAAATTAATTTACGTTTATTAGGTTTTGATTTTCAGTGCCAGCCACGTGACGATATTTTGGCCGTGAGCGGGTTCAAAAATCATATTTTATTCGTCATAATATTAAAAGAATAATTTTTAGACATGGTTAGAAAGCACTGAATACGTGCATGTGGGTTTTCTGAGATGAATTTAATGCAATGCTTACTTTATGTAGTTACGTGTATACTAGTGAAATTTCACTTCTATTAATATCGTATCGTATCGTAACTTCAGGCTCGCTGATGACGAGCGAAAGATAGCAGCCCTGACGGACAGCCAAATCAATGCTAATTTGACGTACAGTTGTATAATAGGTACGCTGTTTTGACGGGTCAAGTGTCTGTTTGTTGAATCACAATTTATTACCGACGGAACAGAGGTGATCATTTATCGAAAATATATTAAGTATTTAAATACATTTAAGTTTAACACGTGTAATTTTTACATTTTTTTATACAATAGAATATGGAGGGAATTTAATATATGATTGAAATATTGCTATATTATAAATAAGTAAATAATAAATAAATAAACCTTTAAATACTCACACACCCGCACAAGAATTTCCTGTATTACGGGTGGCATACACATAATTACAGCACAACACAACAACACATTACCAGCACTATCTATCTACCCATTTAAATTTTATTATTCATGCTGTAAAAATCATAACAGATATAGAATAACTGATCAAATTTTAAAGCAATAAATAAGCCAAAAATTGTAGGTATATAGTAAATTGTCTTTCATTTAACAAAGAAAACAAGATAAAATAAATATGAGGTATTTTGAACTTGAACAGGTAATGGTTATCGAGCCTTCTCGAACTAATATTAGAGAAATGGAGCTGAAACTGCTGTCGTTCGTTTTTGAAGGCCCACACTGTGACAACTTTGTCAATTGTTTATTTTTAGACATTCAGTAATAACAATTATTTTGAATTAGCGCCGCATACCAATTCCATTTGCTCTAATTGAAACAGTATAGATAGAATAAGTTAATGCTCGTAAACGATTCCACCAAATGGTAAGTGGTGATGATGTCTAAGATGATGAACGCATTAACTAATAAAAGCCTATTCGCTTTCCTCTTGAAGACTCCCATATCATATGTAGTAGGGAACACCGACGCGGGCAAGCTAATCCAGTTCTTTGCAATGTGCATGACGAATGACTATACAAACCGCATATTTAGGGTAGGATTTTCAGACAATTAATATACTTGTTAAACAAAAAACTTACGAAAGTAAATTTTGCGACTATACTACGAATTTGTAACACAACGCATGCTGTGATTACCTTTAATTGTAGGAGCAGTTATGTATTCATCTATAACGTGCGTAAATTTTAAGCTTGTGGCGCTGTATCTTGCGTTGGCAATCCCAATAAATAAATGAATAAATTACATTGTTACAAATATATTATGAAAATGTGTAAGAGGACGGAATAACGCAGGTTTTTAGCCCTTTCAATTGTGTATAGACTCACTTTTTACACCCACCCGTACAAGGCGGAGACAAACAACTAAGATCGGTATTTATATGTTACTTTTTACAGACAGCGTCACAACTTATCAACTTACAACACCTTTTTTACTCAAAAATATTCGATTTTTGAAATACTAACAAACTGAAATATGAAGGTCTTAAACTTAGTAGCATATCTAGTGGTTTTGAGAAAATCATATAATATGTGTGTTTTGTGAGTTATCTTGGAACAAAAATGCAATTACCCTTACATACTTAGCAACATAATACCAACATAATTACTAATACCAACAGAATTACAAACTTATTTACATAATAAAAAAAGATAAATTAGACAATCAATTTTATACATATTTACTTTACGAAATATGAACATATCCAAACACTTAACGATTAGTTACTTATGGAAGTAAATTCATAAAAGCGCCACTTAATACTTAAAGTTTGTTTCATTGCAATCCGTCCATAAATAAAAAGGTTATAAATTAATTTAAAATAATGTAAGGCGTAGTTTTCCTGAATCGAAGTGAGGGTAGTTTGCTAGTGCTAAATAAATCTAGACTTAGACATAGCTCGGATATATAATTTTAGAATTAGAATCTTTACGCTCTTAGAAAGTAGATCGTCCATCTACCGAATGAATCTATTTACTATTCAATGATTGATTTAGCGTTTAGTCAACTGCATGTGTAACTGCTTATACTAATAGAGTTCCATATTTGAACTTAACCCTAAAACAGTTTTTATGATCATTTATTGAACAGTATTAGAGTTCTTTTATTCAACAAACATATTGCGGAATCAATTCCCACAGGGTGCATGGGGTCACTCGTGAGATAATGTTATGTGAGTGACAGTGGCTGCGCAGGCGCCGGCATCTGTTCCCTGTCGTGGGAGTGCGCGGCGAGACCGGTCGCATCATCGCACCATTGCACCAACAATAACACACAAATCAACGACCGGCCGTGGCAGGTTACTCGAACTCACCCCTCTGGAAGCTGTGGGAACTTTTCGCCACTATTAATAATATTAATGAAATCGTTCGCCAAATCCCCCTCAGTATGCGGATATGGGGCGAGCGTCGCCTACTCATTGCACAACGACAAGCACACTACCCCGCTTTGACCGTAACTGGTCCTTGACGTCATTGAAATTTATTTGTTTGAGATTACAGGGTATGTCTCTAAATTGTAGTATGGATGTAATATAATATCCATTTAATAGCATAGTGATTAAAGCTTCGAATAAGTAGGTAAATCATTCCTTACATCGAAATCACGATACTGGTATTCTTGCCATGTAAGCAACGTTCACATTATTATTTTATTTTTTTTATTTTAAGAAATTAAATAAGCAATTTTTCTCGATATTTTCTATTTATCATTTGGACATAACTGAGCAAAACTTATATAAGGTACGCAATGCAAGTAATGATATTATATAAAATTAAATATACCTAACAATTTCATTTTAAAATATATAGTATTTTTAGACGTTGAAAGCATAATTCTAAAATGGAATAAAATGGAAGAGGCATTTAGATTTGGCCCCTTTATATGGATATAGCTGGCTTTTCTTCCACCCAAGTTTTTCGATTATATCTACACATGTATGGTTGATGTCGATAGCTGGGAAAAGAGTGGACAATAGGCGGTAGCTAGCTAAGCACCCTACCACTATACATGATTAAACTATGTCTGTCAGGAGGGTCCTGTTGCCATCACCTTGTACGTTTTTGAACTGCCTGATCAGCTCTTCTTATAGAAATAACCCTACAATATTGTAAATTGTTTAGGTTGCAGTGTTGGAGAGTGAAGTCACTTAACGTAATGGCGGCCGTAGTTTCAGCCATTTCGTGAATTGATAGCACTTTATGAATTAATAAATGATATACTCGTAAGACATGAAATTATCATTTGTACGATTGGACTACGACATATAAATAACACAGAATAATTGTTTATATAAACGGAACCTACCTATCTAACTGGTACCTCTACCTTGTTGAAATTAATATACTTAAATGTAATCTGTAATACTTTATTTTATAATGATGACGTCACGGAAATTAAATTATAACAGGAGGGTCGAATACCATCTGACGCCAGGTTCAACGCGGCGTGACCACATGATAATGGATTTTCATCAGCTCATCAGCTAATTGAACTCGAATATGATATGTAAGCTTAATTAATTTCTTGTTATTTCACTTATGTACAACAACATTACGAGTACCTACATGTTATATACTTGTTACTGGTATAAATCAAATTTACTGTTTCCATTTGTTTCTTCGATTAGTTATTTTAATCTAAGCAATTATCTTTGATGCGGGTTTTTTTGTATATTAAATAAATAAATTAACATTTACACACTCACACCCCCGCACTAGGATTGCCTGTGTTGCGGGTGGCATGGACATACATAATTATCACATCACAAACACCCATGACCTGAGAACAAACATTTATCTGTCACATAAATATCTGCCCCGGCCGGGAATCGAACCCGGGACCCCACGCTCGGCAGGCAGGGTCACTACCAACTGGGCTACGGGGTCGTCAATTTATTATTATTTATTTATTATTATTTATTATTATTATATAAATATTATTTATTAATATTTTTTTTATTATATATTGTTTTATATTTACTATTGGAACGAAGTTCCTTACGGCAGGCTTGGAGGAGATAGGGATTTTGCTGCGCGACCGAACTAAAAAAAATGTGATAGTAAAACCGTAAGAAAAAGTCCGTGGAATAAAACCGTTAAATGAGACGTGCGCAGGCGCGAGAGTTGTATACACAAGCGAGTAGTGTATAATACCTTTCTCTTTCTCAAGCCAATAGTTCCAGCAATAGAATTTAATGACGAGACTGATTAATAAGAATTACTTATAATAATAATATTTTGTTATTTTAGTTGATAATTTGAATTACGATTTTTTTTATTTTACATAATTTATTATTTCCTAAAATACTGAATTTCCTAAATACTTTCCTGTACTTAAATAAAAACTAATCAGCAAAATTTAAGAGAAAAATCAAGAAAACCTACATAAAATTGAGCACGATTTTTTTTTGCAAATTGTGTCGATTTTTTTTTGCAAATTGTGTTGATTTTACATTAGCCGAAGGAACTTCCTTCTTACCTGGTGTCCCACGACACCACATCTCTTTTTTATTATATAGTCTGGAGAATTTGATGTGTACCAGCCTTGGCTAGAATACGTATACTAATAGAGCAAATTACGTTTGGTCGAAAAACTTAATTTGCTGGCTGGCAAAAATAAATAATGTCATTGTGATGATATTTTTTTTTAACACGTCGACACTGTACGTTTAGTCCTCTCATCGACATTTTGTTTTGATTTTTTTGTAATTTAACTTCTTCCAAACATAAATTAAATCAGAATACCTTATATTGTATTATCATTAGGAAAGTATTACACGATGCACAGTTTTTAAATATTAACATAACATATTATGCATTTTTAACCAGAGGGAAAATGATACCCAGCCATTATAGAGATGTTCCAGGTTTGGTTATTTTTATTCTTACTTACTAAAACATACGAGTAAAATAGTCTCGCCAGTCTTCCGACGGATATGGGGAATTCTCATATCTCATCGCACCAGTGCCTCTTTCACGGTACCATCTCTGCAAGGCACGCTTTCCCGGGGTCATAAAAATGTCCTGGAGCCCCTCATAGCCTGCGCCTCAAAGTTTTAATTGTAAAGTGTAAAGTGTATTTTATTTAATAGATCTGCATCAACTGCATTTCAATTGCGCTGCATTAGTGTGTCTGATTCATGCGTTTGATAACGAAATCTGATGTTTATGCTAAAAAAAAATTAAATCTCCTAAATAATTGGAATCTTAAATATATTAAATTCAACAATAACGTAATAATTGTAATTTAATGAATCCATTTTGAATCAACCTTTTAAATGTAATCCATACTTATATTTGGTTGAATATAGAATATATATGTATTTTTTATTCTACATTTATACATTATGATAAAATTTTAATTGATCGCTTTTTGTAAATTAAGGCTATATAAATCAACTGTTATTAGGGGCCTTTAATAATGCAATAGAACCTAAAACAATAGTTGCTAGAATTTGTGGCTATTTGTCTGGGCGTTTGTGCATGCTAACTTCAGAAACGGTTTAACCGTTTTAGTTATGGTTTTCAATAATGTATTGCAGTAAGCATCACTTAATATGTAAAGTTAGTTTCATTTTATTCCGTCTATAAATAAAAAAAGTTATCAATTAATATATTTCTAATTCACAGAAAGAGCAAAATCCAGTTGTTGAGGGCTGTTTACTAGTTACTTAGATATATCGAGCTAAATCTAGTGACTGATATTTACGTATACGTTGTCAAATTGTTAACAAGATCTGGACATTTGTTGCACATTTCATAAATTTATTCTCACAGTAATCTATTTCCATGATGTAAAGGGGAATTTAAAATTTAGAGCATTTCAGTTTGCGTTGTGGGGTGCTATTAATGTGCATAATAATATTGAATCTATTTCAATATCGGACGGGCTTTTTGTGTAAATAAGATACAATGTGCTGCCAGGTACAATAATAATACCGGAGATTTTTGTCTACATTATTAATAATTCAACAGTTCAAATACTAATAAATGTTATCTTAATCTTTTATTGTCTCCTACGTAAATATAGTCCTCCATTAGTTATATTGTAATCATATTCAACTTAAAACTAGGTGGCTATGGGAAATAGATTTTGGTGCATTTTTCGTGTTTGGCATATTTATATATATTTGTTTCACGTTGTTTTGTATCATCACAGTTCAAAATTACAATAATGGTAACGAGTCACGTTCCAGACCATAAGTTTTTCGATTATATCTGACGAGTGGGACGTGTGTCGAGCAACTGTCGTCGGCGGTCGCGTGCCCACTTAATAAGCCCTTAATGAAATTAACGACTGTTCCGACGTGCCATATTGATAGGGATGACCGACAAAAACGTAACAATTACAAGTTTTGTATAATATCATGATGCTCCCTCGGTACAATAAATTAACGCTAATGTTTTTGAACCCCAACTGAAAGAGTTTTGCCCCATGTAGTTGGATTCAAAAGGGTATCAACTTATATTTACAAATATATTTCACAAATGTGAACGATATACTTTATTAAGTACAAACAGTTGATATAATAATTATGTAATATGGATCAGTGGATGCTTTTTTGATGTATGTCAATAATTATTACGATTTGTGCATACTCGTATACTCTCCTATTGCTATTCCATCGGTATTAATATATGTGTAGTGGTGAAAACCCCTAAACATAGACAGACATATTACATTAAGAGGTTTAATTATTTCTATATCTACCTACAGAAGAAAAGTGAGGTACAGGTTAAGGAGTAGGTCTTGTCGCTGATCAATGATGATGATTCTGTTCCCATTTAGACAGGCATCGTATTAGGAACTTTCATTGAAAAGAAAATAAATATTAAAATTCATTACTATTTGTATAGTTGATTTACTATTACTATCTATTATGTACGTGGACTAAAAGTGTATCGCAATTGGTGGCCTATATGGCATTATCAATTGAGGGCCACATATATCGGAGAGCGTACAAAGATTGTCTCTGTGCCGCAATACGGAGGGACAGTATTGACACATAGTTGTTACCTTCGTTGTCTCACCTACTTCCGTTCCGTCACTTCGCTTTATGTTGGATCAATTTTGTTGAACTTTGGTCAGTGATTCAGTCTGATAAAAGTAAATTTGATGTTGTATTTATTTATTATGTATAATTTAGTATTTGGCTATAAATAAAAATACGGTCGGGAAGCGCACTAACATGGTAGGTAAGAGGCTATTCATTATCGCCTTATTTTTATTAACTTTCAAGGACACAGTAGTTGTTATGTATTGAGATGTAAAAAGTTGGTAACTATGTAGAAGTAGGTAATATCAAGTATTTTTTTATTCGCAACGTCATCAAACAATGAATCTTTCAACAAATTTACGTATTTAACTAAGAATAATTTTATTAATAAATACGTAATGTAAAGACAGTAGTATTGGATGGGACACCAGTGTCAGACATAAATTTAAATATATAATTAAAATATATTAAATATTGACTGTTCTTTAGGTGCTCAATAATTTCGAATTTAGCATTCAGTGATCAAACTAAAACCTTATAGAGTTATTTGCATGTTTCTCTCTCCGTTTGTTCGTATGTCACACTCATGTTTCTTTAAATTTAATTAACTAAGTAATGTATAACTAAGATTTGGTACAAAATTTATTTTCTTTTAAATGCATGAATGGAAATTGTAGTGTTATAAGTGAAAGATCTAAGGATTTAGAAGATAGAATATATTCAAGAATTCCTGGCAGTTACAATGACTATAATACAGCAGTTACAAGATTAAGAAACTAAAAACGTCACTTGTAAATAGGAAGCAAGGCCCGTCGCTTCTCTGGCGTGTAGCGCGTAGAGGCTTTGCAGACAGGAGCGTGTGTTTAGGGCGCATGAGACGATCGGAGTCACCGGCGTTCAGCGTACGGAGACCTCGGCCACTGGAGCGTGCGTTAATACGCACGAGACGTGTAGATTGTCCGGTGTTCAGCATACGGAGACCGCCTTAATCAGGCGTGCGTTAGGGCGCACGAAGTATATAGATCTCGGAGTCGGAGAGTAATAAAAGATTTCCGGCTAGAAGCGCGAGACTGTTCCGATAAAGACTTTTAGCATGTGACTCCTTCATGATTCCACTGTTGTGACGCGCGAGACTGTCAGTGTCGAGATCCAAGAGTTGCGACCCACACCCGCGAGAGACTGTTCCGTATCGTAATTGTGACTACACCCGCGAGACTGTTCCGATAGAGACCTTCAGCATGAGACTCCTTCAAGATTCCAGTATTGTGACCCACACGCGAGAGACTGTCAGTGTCGAGATTCAAGAGTTGCGACTCACACGCGAGAGAGAGACTGTCCAATCTCGTCATAGCTCGCCTTTTATATCTCAAATTTTCTCAAATGATTCTCTTCTTGTATACTATTTATGAATTTAAAATTTCTATTCAGCCTAATAAATAACATTACCAAAAAGGATAAAAATTATAAAAAATTAAAAATGAAAGTTATCATGATGACAATAATTTAGGACATTTGTCAAATATTTAACAACAATAACAAAACATTAAAACTAATAAAATATATAAAGAAATTACAGAATAAATGGATAAAAGATACAGGAGTTACAAACTATGCGAGTACCAAAATACTAGATATAAAAACATGTAAGTATTTAAATACTACAAAATAAATTTAAAAAAATACATGAATATGTTATTATTTATAAAAAAATCTGAAATTTTGTAAAGGTGTAGAGAATTCAATAATATATTATATGTAGGTCATTAACCTTGCATCACAGGAAAACTTTTGACATGAAACAAAATACGTCTAGATACATTTACAGTGCCAAAGTATATTCCAGACTTGGCTGGTATATTTATATCGTTATATTGAAAAAAAAATTTGTAAGCAGACTGTCGAGGAAAGGGGGAAATACCGTCAGCGGTCGACTTTATAATAATTTTGTCATTTAAATCATTAACCCTTAAACAAACATGAAACTTTATTTATGCATTAATAAATAATGTCATAAAGGAATGTCGTTTAACGGGTTTAAAGTTTACCTATTCCCGTCGATCCCTTCTTTGGCGCACATGCTTGAAAGAACACGTGCGCTTGCATAAACACATGTCTATTAGCCCTAAATCGGCTCCTTCCAGAACCCTGATTAGATAACGCAGGGTGTGAAAGGCAATTAGTTATTCATAACTACTATTCAGATATTGTAAAATATACTAAGTTGTTTGCTCCAGTTGTCTACATTACACCAATCATTCATAAATCTTGAAATCGTAAACAAAATGCATGATAACGTGATGATCAGATTACATAGAAAATGGGGCTCAATGCATCCTGGAGTCCGAACCAACCTCCCTCGCTCGGGGTGCATGGTGCAGACTAGTCCTTCTTGTTGGAGGTCGCTGCGCTCTTTACCACCCAGTTTAATCCCCATGGTGGAAGGGTATTTTTAACGACTAGCTAGCTAGCTACCACTCCCTTTCTAAAACCGACCTCGTCGCTCAGTAAAATTATTAAAACACTAATAATTACTTTTTAGTTATCACTGAAACTCGTCGATACCTATCAAACAAAAATTAAAACAAAAACCGTAAATCGATTGACCAGTACAGGAGAAAAAGGGATACACTGTTTTCTCTTCCCGTATTAATATATTGTAATTCATAGAAATGTATAGGGTACTAAAATATCTGTTAGTTTAATAACAATGTATATTCATAAACTCGATACTACTGATTACTATTAGTAATAATTTACCTAACTCAGTTTGTCTACTGACCAGAATTTCGTTAATGAACACCAAATTGTAATAATAAATAATTACATATATCACTTACGTACCTGTAAAAAAATCTAACATGTGTGTGCGTTGGCAGAGCGCACGTGCCCGCATCGATTCATCTCAGCGGTGTAGTATCTATGAATTATGACGATCATAAAACTTGAGTCGCTCATTCTTAGACTCATAATATTATGATAACGTTAAACGAACGTCCAAATGAGACAGTTACTTCCTGTCTCGATTGTAATTTGTGGCGCTTATGAAATTGGGGCCATTTTTAGGATGTCGTAATCAACGCGTTCACAAATCATAATTGTTTAACTGAGAGCTGTCGTTTCATTCGTTAAGCTTAATTATATTTGCGAACCTTAAGCATGTTATTCAAATAAATTAAAGTTTACTAAATTTGAATGTTTTATCTTACATTCAACAGGAAAGGATTACACGCGGCTTTACTCCTTGTAATAAGTTTATAAAAACTGCTACAATTAGATATTAAATTCTAGGTTACCAGTTTCGCCGGTATCATTATCATCTTTATTAACTTTGGACAATATAAAAAAAAAGGAAGATTTGTCTATAAAATACAGCACAATAATAATAAGGTAACGCAGAGTCACCAGTATATTTATATTGTTTATCATAAATGCACAGAACCGTGCGATGTACGAACTCTTATATGGTACGGTTTATATTAGTAATATACTTGTTAAATAATGTGATGAATTGTGACTCATAGCTCAAACGTATTATTATTTAAATATTCATATGGCTCTGATATGTGTTCATAATAGTAATTGTTTTATCTGGTTGAAACGCGTGATATCTAGGTAGGTTATATGTTAATATACGTTATATGTTATTACATTATCACTCAACCGTACATCACTGTTATTAGGTATAATAATTTTACCAACGATTGTTTTACTCTCTATGGTAGTGATTAAGCGTTCTTGTAATAAGCTCACATATTTATCTAAAAAAAAATTCCACACAATTCCCTACAGGTGTTATGGACACACACTAATACGATATCATTACTGGTATAGAGCCCGAGCACAAGTTTTTTTTTTCAGAAAAATAAATACTTTGGATACTCCGAAAGCTTTATAACAGTGTCAAATAAAAATCTATGCTTAAAGTTGTTGTTATTGAATACTTCCAAAGAAATCTGTACTGACTTGTATGTAATAGTAGTTTTATGTGTCTTAAGCAATTTTTATTCTATGTTTGTGTATATGTATTATTTAATGTATTTACAGCCATGGAATAAGCAACTCCCTTGTTTATGATCAGATTTTTCTTTACAGCATATGGTTAGGATCCGATGGTTAGTTCTGGATTACAAGAATGAAACTCTTCAACGGATGGGAATAATCGAACTGTATTTAAAGATATGTCTCGGTGGTGACACAAATATTGCGTTTTAACAAACATAAAAAAAGGAATAGGTTCTATATTCGGATGCGTGTTTGATTCTCTCAACGGGTATAAATAATTGAGCCGTGTTTATTTATCATTATTCATTACAACTCACAATTGCTGCTGGTTTAGGTCTCCTCTCACAACGAGAGTGGTTAAGGTCATAATCCGACAGGCTGACCAAATGCGTATTGGCAGATTGCACACACGTTTGAGAACATTATCGAGAACTCTCAAGTGTGCAGGTTTCCTTACGATGTTTTCCTTCACCGAAGCTAGTGATAGTGAATTTGCAATACACATATTGAAAATTACAGGTGGATGCCGGATTCGAACTCGAGTCTCCCGTACGACATACCGACGGTTAAATCACTGGGATATCGCTGGCTCGCGATTGTTCCGCTTTAAATATGCGAAGGATCCGGTAGGTCCTGAAGATAGAAACAAAAAAAGCAACTTCACAACGGATTACAATAATTAAAATTTAATTCAACCATGTTTTGAGCTCCTTGCTTTTGGTACTGGTTACATTACAAAGCCATAATTTAAGTGTTTGCGTCTAGGATTCATCATCCCATAACGCTGAATTGATGACGAAAACAAAAGCAGCCCACAACAATTTGGACTTGGGGGATAACACTAAGTTTGGTCGACAGAAACTACTTAAGCAGACATGCCTCTTATAATCAAGTTCTTCATTTGCTCATCCCGTGATATAAAAAACATTTCATAATATCGTACTTATGACGATCTTATAACAATCGATCATTGTTATATTTTTTCCTCGTGAATATTCACACTTCTCAAAATAAGAATGTTTGTTAGGCTAAATTTTATCTCAATATTAATTAATTATAAGGATTCCTAAGTCTTGTAATTTAAATTGTTCACGTTTATTATTTATAGTACCAAATCGCTCTAGCTTTGCTTCAAAGTTACTACGCCTTACGCTTAGAAATATCACCTGCATTGTTTTAGAACTGGGTTTTTTTCGTTCTCTGAATTAGAAATACATTAATGTTTACATTTATAAATTGTTTATTTATGGATGGATTGAAATAAACCTAACTTTAAATATTAAGTGATGCTTACTGCAATACATTAGTGAAAATCATAACGAATTGTTTTAGGTTGTCTCATGTCCAGAAAGCGATCAGTTAAAATTTTATTATATGTGTTTATTGATTTAACCAAATATTTAAATTATTAACTTTTACAGCGATATATTTGATTTATAGAGTAAGGTTCTCTATAATATTAATGAGTGCATACATAATATGCAACGGTTTTTTCTTTGACTAGTCCTACTCTACTTATAATATCCTGGGAAAGAGAGTTAACACACCTGCTCTGAACTTCCGATTGCTTATTTAGTTGACTTTGAAAGGGAGACTCGTTGAGTTGTAATGGCTTCGGTAACTATTATTTAGTGGAACACAATAGAAAACCAGTTTATGACTAATTCAACATAAATATGCAATAGTTCTGTGATCTGGTTTTCAGTGTCGATCGAATATTTTTTGGATATTGTTTGATTAATTTCGTATCATAAATATTGAATAGCTATATTAGCATATGTATGAAAATTGTCATTATTCAGTAAGGAATAATTGTCCTATGAGAAACTATTTTACAGTCCACTATGTTTTCGTTGGCTTATTAAGAACTTGACCATAACGTCATAAATAAACTCACAACTTATATCAAACCAACCAAAGCGATAATTTATAAACATTTATTTTAATTTTTATTGAAGTTTATTTATTTTTTATTGTTTTTATATTACTAATGATACTATGTCATGGGATAATAATATTTTACATACTTATTTTGATTCATATTATCTATACATATAATAAAATTCTAACTGATCGCTTTCTGTACATTAAGGGTATATGAGCTTTATTAACGCAATCGAACGTAAATCAATAGTTGTTAGAAATTTTGTCTGTTTGTCTGTGCGTTTGTTCGCGTTCATCTCAGAAACAGCTTATCCGATTTGATTACAGTTTTTACTAATGTATTGCTATTAGCGTCACTGAATATTTACAGTTCGTTTCATCTCAATCCGTCCATAAATAAAAAAGTTATAAATTAATTTAAAATAATGTAGGTACTTTTTCTTAGCGTAAGGCGTAGTTTTTCTGAAGCGAAGCGAAGGGAGTTTGCTAGTAGATACATATATTTATCAATTATATAAAATAGATAAAATATTAAATGTTAATAAAATGAGCCGTTACTGATAAAATAATATTTATACATGTATCGTTTCTTTCTAAAAGTTTGTAGGTGTGTAAATTTATACGGAAAGTTTAAAGAGATGCTATTACTGAGTAAACAGTATTGACAGATGTGTATGGCTAGGCGACACACTACACCTTAGTCGCTATCCACATATGACAAAAATACCTGCTTTCGTTGTAATAGCCTTGCGTCTTCAGTGTAACCGTTTCATAGCAGTATTAACAGTATCGGAATATAAACGTCCCTATGCAAATAAACTGAAGTCCACTCAGACAATCCCGACACATTACTTGGATTCCGGATGTAAAGACTTAAAATACAAATCGTATTTATCCAAGAGGCGAGGGTACATATAACACGTGCGGCTCCATACATAGGTGTTCAGGTAAAGGGGGAGCGTACAGCTGTTTCCACAAGAGTAACATTAAACCACGCCCGCTTCGCTTCACTTTGTGCAACGTATTGCGATTTACGTTAACTTCTTATTTCCAATTTCGTTTTAGTTCGTTTCGAAGGCGGAAGATAAATATTGTCAATCCTCAATATGGTGATATGTTTTCCTTAAGAATATGTAAAACATAGATAATTCGCTACTGCTCATAAGTGTACTAATTATGCTCAAAATTCAGTTGTCAATAGATTACACAGATATTAGATCAAACGCAAGGTTAAGGTGTTCTGGGAATAATTAGTAAATATATGAAAAGCACACATATGCACTTCCCTTTGCTTTATGTATGTGCTTTTGTATTATTGCAATTTATATAATGTGTAATAACTTAGTGATGTATGCATATCGCGTAAAACATATTACAAGATTTTAACTGATCGGTTTCTATATATGAAGGATATATGAGAAAAACTATTATTAGGGACCTTTATTAACGCAATAGAATCTAAAATAATAGTTGTTATAATTTTTTCTGTTTGTTTGTGCGTTTGTGCGCACTAAACTCAGAATCAGCTTAACCGATTTCATTTTTGTTTTCCACTAATGTATTGCAGTAAGTATGACTTAACATTTAAAGTTTTTTTCATTTCAATCCGTCCATAAATAAAAAAGTTATAAATTAATTTAAAACTATGCAGGTCCTTTTTCTAAGCGTAAGGCTTAGTTTTTCTAAATTTATTTACTAGTAATTTAATAAGATCAAGAAAATTTTTTTCTACAAATTAAATAGCTGTGGATTTTGTCAATAAATAAATACTTCAAACTATTTTCAAAATATATTTAAAAATACAATCCATATTTTCTCGATACATTATTATATCATACAATTTAAAGATTTAAGTAGTTACAGGTTCCAACGCTGGATTTCTGTACTGAAGCTTGGTTTCAAATTCTGTACACACGAATTATCACTTGCTTTGGTGAAGGAACCATTTTCGGCCGTATTGGAGCGGTCTAGAATACGCCCCCCAATCCCATGCTGGTAGAAAATGTGTCGTAAAAGGCGACAGAAGCTCGCCTGCTTGGTGGTAGGGCTTCGCGTAACGATAATATTATAGGTATTATTATTAAGTCATTAATATTATTAGTAGTATTATTGTCTTTCCGTGAAGCCTGCCTAGCTAGCTACCACCCTCCTGCTTGAGTCAGCCGCCAAACGACTCGTCGTGTTTTGGCTGGGGGCTTGAGAACCAGTACATTCTTTCTTACCTTCTGCTCATTTCCTGGCCGACAACGCATCAGTGATACCTTTGATCTTGTTGATGTCCATGGGCGACGGTGACCCCTTACCATCAGGTCGTCTGCTCGTTTGTCGGCTTTTAACATAAAAATATACCGGTGAGGAAATCTGCATACTTAAGTTTTTCATAATTCTTAAAGTGAGTGTGCAATTTCTGAATAAATTGGAATGCCTCATTAATAACGCTATACGCTTTGTCTACTACCTACAGAAATTTTATAACATTTCCTATGTCGTTGCCGGCTTAAATGACTTCAGATTCGTGATCGCAGGCGGGTTAGATTGTGTATCGCATTGTATTCTATTCTTTTCGAACTGCTATATCCAGGATACTTTCATAGGCATGGATTGCAGTTTCTTCATGAAGCTGATGAGGGTCAAATGAATTTCTCATATTATCGACTCAGCTTGACTGCTGTGGTTTAGTGTTAAATTCTTCATAGTTGATAGTATCAGGCGTTACTTCGCGGAAATTCATTGTTATTAAATTATTACTCATTTACTTTGCAACAATCCGCAAGCACAGTGTATGATGGTCTTTACTTCTATACATTCATACAAACTCCCTCCTTCCTACAAAGGAAACATGCATTTATGATAAATAAAAGTATATACCAACATACATACTGTCACCAACACGTGTTTCACTCCGAAACAGAGCATCCTCAGCTGATTACCGCGAACAAACGCATAGACAAACAGACAAAAATTCAAACAACTATTGTTTTGGGTTCTATTGCGTTAATAAAGGTCCGTAATAATATTTTTTCGCATATATCTTTAATGTACAGAAAGCGATCAGTGAGAATTTTATTATATGTATAGATAGATACTGATCATATCACAGATTTTATATTGATATTCAATTATAATCTGCAGGTAAACTTAAGCTGCTATTTTTCATAGTAATTATATTCCGTAAGTTATCTGCAGTTTAACGTAGAGCTTTTGTTTATTTAAAGTGAATCTTTTTTTACATTCACGGAGAGATCTTTTCGGCTCGATGGATTTCTTTGAAAACGGTCTGTGCCTTTGGTGCCTCAACAACCTGTGAAGACACTATTGTTGTAGGATTTGGTGCAGCTGTCAGTGCCATGGTATGCTCAGGTCTACACGCCCTATATCAATTTTTTGTCAATTGCGTCTACCATTTATTTATGTATGTATTTTTAAAGTTGTCTTTTAAAATGAGTTTTGTGTTTTAATTTTTAATATACAAGAAAAAAGTTGTTGATTGGGATCTAGGTTTATAGGATAACAAACATTTTATTACATAACAAACAAGATACAAACAGAAGCAGCTCGTTTAAAATTTGGAAATGTAGATGTGATGTTTGGATAGGTTTCCTCTTGTTAGCGTTAAGTTACGCAAGAACCGTAAGATAGCTGAACAAAGATTAGAATAGGTAGTCGTAGCTAGGGCCCTGAACTCGCCAATATAATTGACAAGCGGCGGTGCTGCGCACGCTTCATGTCATCGATCAATTTGACCACCTTACGGTTACAATAGCTTACGAAATTCACATTTGAGTGCAGATTAACCCTCACTGGTCCGCTGATATGATATAGCCCGATCCAGTCCGGTATTGTTCATGATGCAAATGTATTAGGTAAGTTTTAAGCTATGAAATCACTGCTTAATCACGACACGAGTTCTCTGATCGGTTGGCAAATCGTTATTATTATATAAATACAGGCATAATAGACAACATATTATAATAAAAAAAGGCAATTCTATAGCTAATATCTTTGTTTTATCTTAAAAACATGCGTTCAGATTATAATTGGAAGTTTTGATTCTAGAAGTTGTACGTGACACCGTTCGTTTAAAAGTAGGGTAGCAGTTGAACGATGTTAAAACTGGCACTATTTCCGCAATTTTGTTCAGATTGCAAACAATAGAACAAGTGGCAGGGCGTTGTCGTTTGCGAGTTGTTTAATAATTTACAACGAGTCATTAACGTGGCGTGCGCCGCCGCCGTGGCCGAACAGGTCTGGCGTGTGTCAATGTTCATTCGGCAGCGAGACACTAAGACTGCTATTGTTTTCATGTGTACTAACTATACAATTTCAATTATTTGTAGGTCAACATTTTCTCCAATTCATAATTATAACATTAAGTTAATTTTTTTACATATTTACTCATGGACACTTATAGGAACGACAAAAAAGAGACCAATTAATATGAAAATAAGATTTATTTGTACCATATACGGGTTTAAAATTTGTTGAATAGAATTAAATCATTAATTTAAAAATTGGACTTAACGAAAAAAAATTAGAGGCAGTCAGTATCTTAATTGTAAGGAGATTAACCTAAACACAATGAAAACTGAATATTGTCCTAAACACTTTTTTTTATGATTGATTAATTGCCTCCTCTTGTTGTCAATAAAATTTTTTGTGGCATTAGGTTCTATTCTTAAAACAATACAGTTTTGAGGTCCCTTTGTTTAACTGATTTCTTTATTTAATTTGTTTTCCCAGTTTATCCTGAACATTTTCTATCGGATTTAGGTCTGGAAATCGCCTTGGTTACCGCAAAACCAGGATTCCGACCTCAGTGAGATATTTCAATACTACCGTAGTGTGGAAACGAGCATTATCGTGCATTAAAATAAAATTATGTTCTGTGAATGGCGCAAAAGGCATATTACTATATGCTTTAAAAATTCTGCTACGTATTGCCGCAGTCAGGGATCTGGTTTACTACGAAGTGTAGCTTCTTACGTGCTCCTAAGCAAATTCTGTCCAATACTATTACTGACCCTCCACCAAAGTCCTCCTCTTCCTCTCTTCGGAAAGTTCTGCACCAAGTGTATTTTTTTCGGGTCGTCTTCATACTTTGACTTCTTCATCATGATTTAAGACAGAATCTGGACACATCATTAAAGAATACCTCTACCCAAGTGTCATCATAACAATTTCGGTGCGAACGAGCAAGGCTGGACCGAGCTACTCGATGACCTGCGGTGAGCAAAGTGCCTCTGGTGGGCAAGTACGTTCCTATACCAGCCGCCTTAAGTTTTCTTCTAATCATTGTAAACTGTCGAACTTCCTGTAGCTTGTTTGGAACGTTGTTCTTTACGTTTTGTATACTCTGCCAGTATCATTTAACATTGCAAAAAATAACAGACTTGGACACTAATAGTTTGAGTTACCACATTGTAAGTGAGACCAATTTCATTAAAAGTTACAGCTTTTTACACTCGAGCAACGCTGAAATCCGGCACTATCACTCAATCAAATGAAGTTCCCTTCACTCAATAATAAAAAAAATTGATCAAAAAATGAAAACAAAATTTGTTAAAAAATAAATTAAATTCCTTAAAAACAACAAAACTCGCAAAATTTTATATCTACGTATCAAAAAATTGACAGATTTAAATATTTCCATGAGTGCATTACATAGCTTCTTAAATAAAATAGTATATTTATTTTATTGCCTAATACAATTACATTATTATTGTACATAACTCACTGTAGTTTTTACAAAGGAGAGATAAAATGAGATCTAGGTTTCTAGAAGATATACCTTTACAGATATGATAGGTATTGAAGCGTCAAACGGATGACTTTAAAGATTTTCTAAAAAAATATAACTTACCCATATTTTCTAAAGAACTTCCTAATGTACATTAATTGGCTAAAAAAATTCTTTATACAATCGGTGTTGTTTTTTCGTAATTGTGTAACATCTTAAGGACTTCACAGATTCAGGATTTTATCATACGTTCATAGCTGTGGTACAATATGTTAGGTGACGTTGTAGTGAAGTTATTTACAAATTATTTTTATGTAAATAACGGACGAATGAGCAAACTGTCACTTTCGCTTATGCAAGTTCATAACATCAAAGATATTATCGACGCATTGTCGGCTAAGCTAGAAGTGGGGATCCGTTTATTACTTTTATATTCAAATGATGACACAGAACAATGTTTGCTAGATATACGAGTACTTGTATTAATATAAAGTCATAGAAATATAAGTATGTCGAATATAATAGCAAGTAATGCACCTAAAATGTACGATAAGGTGACAGTGAGATAAGCAATAAGGTGACAGTTCGTGATAGTGTTTCATATAAGTAGTCTAGTGTCATTCATTAGAATTAGCACACAGTTAAACCAAATGTCTGGTTGGTGCGACGTGGACGGCAGAACAATCGGCAGCCGGCGCCCGCGCGATTTGATCTACAATTTTGGACCTGTTCAAGTGATAAGCGAAAGAGATATTAAATTATGTAAATAAATCCATATATATGATCCAATTACATGTTTTTTTTTTGTCTTTAGACTGATAGTGACTATGTTTTTTCCTTCCGTTAGTTAAGAGGTCCGTAACTTACATCCATACAGTTTTATTTTATAATTATTAATATATTTAATAATAATATTTAAAATTAAGTTTTATTTTATAAAAAAAACTTAATATTAAGCCTTGAAATTATTTAAGTTACTTTTTTGTATATTTTTTTTTATGTTAAAAGCCGACATACGAGCAGACGAGCCACCTGATGGTAAGTGGTCACCGTCGCCCATAGACATTAACAAGACCAAAGGTAAAACTGATGCGTTGTCAGCCAGGAAATGAGAAGACGGTAAGAAAGAATGTACTGGCTCTCAAGCCCCCAGCCGGAATACGACGAGACTTTTGGCGGCTGACTCAAGTAGGAGGGTGGTAGCTAGCCAGGCAGGTTTCACGGAAAGATAAGAATACCACTACTAATATCAATGACTTAATAATAATACTGATAATATAATACTTACGCGAAGCCCTACCACTAAGCAGGCTGGCTTCTGTCGCCTCTTACGACATCCTTTTCTACCAGCATGAGATTGGGGGGAGTATTATAGGCCGCCCCAACACGGCCCAATTCGAATTCAATATTCATTCATTGGTGAAAACTAAGGATCTTATTATGGAGTAAATAAAGGAAAAAAATCCATACGTCTTTTATAAGACATACTTAAGCTAATATTAATATGTTATAAATTATTAGTAGGTTAAGAGCTCGGTATGTAATTTGTGTTTATTCGGTGTAAAAGCCATAAAATTGATATTAATAAAATAGTTTGCATATAGTTTTGCACCAAATGACCAGTGCCAGTACAGTTACAGTCATTTTATACACGCAATAGTTTCATGTTCTTCCTACATCGTTATTTCTCGTTACTGACAGCAGAAATAACTAAGTGAAGATATCTCGTTACTGTAACATACAGTAAATGGAACTTCCGTCTTCATTTTTTGCTAATTATGTGCTTCAAAATTTACACTCGATCAGAAATACGTTCACTAACGAGGAATGACAATACAATCGCCCCGTCCTGCGCCAGCCGTTGAGATATATATACCTGGTTTGTAGAAACTTCGTATATTTTATAGGAACGTACAGAGGTGCGGGTAACAAGTGCAAGATTGAGTCATAGCAAGTGCAGTATCCAATTAGGTCGAGGAATTACTAAGCCTACGTGTACGGTAGAGATTGTACAACTCGGAGCTTTAATCGGCCGCAATTACTCGCGTATTACTGGGATAAAAGTTATAAAACAAATGAACAAACTGGTTTTGTTTTATGATAATAATTTAACTTTGCATCTACGTAGGCGTCAACAATTTTAGTTTGACGATACCAGCTATTAAGAATGCAAATGGGAACATCCATTCGGAGATGCAACAGATGCAATTTCGATGTGAGCTTATTTGTCCGTGAACGTTAATTGCATGACGTTTGTTGTCGATATTGAGTCGGGTATCGACAGATAGTGGCTGTAAACACGTCGTCTATATCGCAACAATCTATTTATAATCACCGGGCGGCGGGACCACTGTGTGTTAAATGTCTGATATTTACGATTACGCGCCGTAGACACCGGCTCTAGTGATTGCCCTCTGAGACTCGATTGCAAGGAATTCATATTATTAATCACAACTTAATTTTACCGCCGCATAGAGTTGTTTTACGATCGTGTTTTTATTTTACTCTACTTAAGTATGCTTGTAAAGATATTTATTTGCGTTTTATAGCTGTAGTTACATTAAAAGTTACACGTGGCGTAATTATTTATTAATAAGTTGAAATATTTAATATGTACTACTAGCAAATGGAAGTGTTATTGATTAATAAATACTAATTTAATTTATAAACTGTTAAAATCGTAGTATTCATATTCAATGATGATTATACTTGCCTGAATTATATTACTTAATTACAATCCCATATAACCAAGACTAGTCTCGTTGATTTCTTTTGATTGAGTGTCACCGAAAATAAGTAAAATTCTATTTCGGTAAAGAGGCGTCGGTGTTTATTTAAAAACGTATATATCATTGAAGAAATTTTAAGTTATCGATACGATAAAAGGTAAAGCACTAATCTCGGAACGATTAGTGCACCCGTGTCGCAGGCGGCGCGCGCGCACGTGCGCAGCCAGACGGTGAGTAAGCTCCTAGTACTGGTCTGCGCAGATAACTCGCTTTATCTAAACCTCAATTTTGTAACATTGAAAGCTTTATTCTTGTATTCATGCAGGATTGAAATTAAAAAGTTCATACGTAGAGTCTGGTGTCGAGTTTTAACAACGTGTTAAACATATACATATACGAAACTGATTTTCGTGCAATTTGAGGCTCGATACATAAACGTCGATCTTGTCGTATGAAGAATGAGGTTAGGATGAACGGTCTATTCCGTAGAAGGCCACTATGCTCCGTACCACCCATTTAAATTACAAAAGTACTCATGGTTATATAGTTTTCCAGCTGACTGGATTTTTATTTCTTCGAGACACAATCATAAAATGTTTCTACGTGTTTTGGCTGCAGTGATGAGAGTCAGTATATAAGTGGATCTTCCATTTTCATCTTGGCTAACAACTTGTCGGTGATACCTTCGATGTTATGGACATGCAATGGCGGTGGTGACCTCTTACCATCAGGTGGTCCGTCTTGGTGTCTATCAACTATTGACATAAAAGTTACGGCAAAAAATTTGGTAGTAGCGTTTGCTTTATTAACAACTCACATCCATCCAATCTTTATCTAGTTTAACTCTCAGAAAAAACTTTGGGTTATATTGACAGCTCTACACAAGCTTGTCGACATTAACTCAACTTATTTTTTTGTACTTATATTAATAGGATAAAGTATACTGTCTATTTTCTAGTTGTAGCTTTATTTTATCGATTTAAATTTATTTCTCGTTTATTAGTGCATATTGGTTTGAACTTCTTTTTTTTAACTTTGTATTAACTTAAAAAAATAGGCAAATCATTTTTGCTTCCTCATTTCTTTTTACTTGTGTCTTGCGAGAGTGTATAAACGTGTTAGGTGCACGATTTAAGAACAAAGTATAAAAATTTTTGATTATTTAATAATACGAGTATTAAATGCATATATTATGATTTAATGATTATAATGCATAATATAATATAGTGCACAATGTCAGATGTTTCAGACAAGATGTATCTTACACGTACTCACAAAAAATTAATTAAATTTATCCGCTGGTTTTATACGAGTTGGATAGATGAGTAGTGCGATACCTGCGCGCATTAGGAACGCTCATCACATCACCGTCTCGACCACCCCTTCGCTCCCGATGCGTAGCCGTTACAATTAATTTTCATTAAACAAAACCATTTACTATCACTAATGACTTTAAAATGATACTCAGTTATTTGATTATGTTAAAACTAACCTAAACTTGGAATTAATATATAACCAATGAAGAAAGTACCTATACAAACATCATAACGAAATCTACTCGTATGTTATTATTAATATCTAAGTGAATGTTTCTTAATTTATAATTGTGTTTTCTTAACATTGCAATACTTTTGCTGCATGTACTAATATTATTACCGAATGGTAAGTTGTCACCGCCGCCTGTGGATATCCGTGACGCCGAACGATGTTCCGTATCACCAGTCTGTTGACAATCGTCAATCATGAACCTTAATCGAGAAGGAAGCGGAGAACCCGCTTATTATGGGCTATGCGTCACTGCAATCGAAACACGTTAAAACATTTTGATTTGCTTTTAGGAAGGTATGAGCTAATTACACAGGTAAAGTACTTTACCTGTGTGCATAAATACCGGCAGAATGAAATTGGCTGGCACAGAGCCTAGCGACGTACAGCAAGAGGGAAATGGTGCCGTTACTTCGTTTGTTGTTCAGTTGTTGCCGATATAGTAATAAAAGACAATAAAAATAAAATTACAGGGTTCACATTGTACTTATTGACAGGGTTAGTATAACGACGAAAGTTTAACCCATTATTATATGTAGCCCTTGTAAGTGGGAACAATTGAAATTTGAATATTACGTATTAAATAAAAATGTTCTCACAAACCCTCCACTTGTGGATACCGTTGATGCTAATCGGTTTATTTCAAGTTCACAGGAGAGGGTAATCACGGATCAATAGTACGCACTGAGAACGAAACCAGGCCTCGTTCAAATTGAGCAGCAATTTGGTCTCCGATTAGTTACTAAGCGAGCAATATATAGTGTTTTGTATTTTAATAACATGTAATTATGTTACGTCTATACGTTTTAAAATATAAAAATAACATAGTAGAAAACACGAAAGCCAAAAGGAGTACTAGACTATTTCTTTTATCACGTAATAATTTAACATTTAGTAACAGTTTCCCTACAGCTTGTTGTATTATTTCTTGATATAAATTTATTATGTATAAAATCGATGGCTTTAGAAGTATTCTATAAAATATTTTAATATTGTTTATGGTTGTTTTTTAATCAAAAGGACTTCCGTGAATTAACATGAAAATTAACGAAGGACGTTATTTTATAGAATGTAAATTATTAAAATTTATGTTAATCAAAGTAAATTTACATAAGATATTATCCTTTAATGAATAATTGTAAGTGATTCTTCAAATGCGCCCAAGTAAAGGTGCGGCGAGCACGGCGCCATCTCGCGATAAAGCTCGCGCCGCTCACTAAGTAAGTCCCGATACCGCTGACGAGTCAATCGCCAACCAGCCCACGCCATCTTAAGTCTTCGCAAGAGTATTAGCCTTTGGTATCGGGCTAATTTGTTTCATAGTACTACTAATTCAAAGTACTTTTCTGTTTAAACGAATTGCTCTATAAAATATTTCCCGTTTTTCCCGAAAACTTTATAAACGTTCATTATTTCTAATGACGCGTCTGAAGAGGTATTTGATAGAAATTTTCAGCTCGCGTGCATTATATATTGCACATTTTCAGTAAGACTCAAAACCATTAAATGTAACTTTGCTTAGCCTTATTTGGTTGGTTACATTTGTATTTTGCTTTTGTTGTCAAATAGAAAAACCGAATTTATACTGCCAACTTTGCGAAAAAATTTATTGTAAAAAACAGAAATATATTCATTCATCGAATTTATTGATTATCCTAAAAAAGTTGAGAGATGATCTGTTGCTCCGTAAAAACCAAAATTTTATTATCCTTCAAATCTAAAATACACTTCTGAATTTTATTAAATCTGGTATTGTGATGTTTCGCTCATATTTGACATTTATGTATTACAATAGAGCTTTTGAATTGATTATGAATTTGCCAAACATACGTAATGTATATTCGCTTCAGACTTTCAGGATTAAATTTAAGACCATCGGTATCGATTAAGGAAATTCATACTAATTATAAATTGTAAATTATAAAAAAAAATATAAAGTAAAAATATAGTGTTATATCAATTAAAGAATGTGAACCCATTAAAAGTGTCTAGGCACATCTAGTAATGCATCGAAGTGCACACCGCGAACCGGTTTTAAGTAACGAACCACCTCTTGTGATGTTATTATACTTCTGTTTTAAGCACATAAAAGAGAAATGCAAGCGCGATTACACGTTAAATGCGGTTATAGGAGAGGCAAAGGAGCCGCCCAGGCGAGCGTAGGAGCCCTAATGTAGTGTCTATGTAGTGCAGCTCGCGGCTATCTGCAACTTGCCGCCTCACTAGTCGTGCTTGCCGCTTCGCCACTTATGCTGTGCTGAATCACAATCGATACGCCTTATTAATGATGATCAAAATAACATAGCATCCGATCATGTGATTCAAAAATGTCACACGTTTACATTTATGTGTCGATACTAAGTAAGTGAGTAAGTCATTTTTAAAGTGTTTCTGTATAACTTATGTACAGACAATGAATATTAATTAAGTGGTAACACTTGTAATGACAAAGATTTTTTTTTTACTTATTACATACAACGTAGTATTTTGAATGGTATTTATTGTACGATGCATGTTAATTGTGATGATGTATTCGTTACTAAGTGTGCATAACGTTAATTGCATTGTATCTGCATATTTGTAATATCTGCATTACCACGGGGCGTGATTCAAAACTTTTTAGACATGATGAAGTTAAGCAGCATCCTTAGTAAAAATAAAAAATAAAAATATTAAAACACTGACTGTTTCACAACTCGACGACAGACTAACGTTGAGGCAAAGTATATGAATGTACTCATATTCAGCCATTGCAACTTGGCGGTAACACGTCGTGTGGCAATAACCACCGAACAAGGCACAATTATCCCGTCTTAGGTTCAATATCAATCAAACCATATCACTTTCTGTGGGTCATTAATTACTGTAAACAGTAATTACTTTAATTAATCCTGACAGTCTTTGGGTAAAGTCGTGAAACCATTGCACACCTCCGAAGGTCGACGTGGATTGTATTATATTAGACGAGCACACTAGACAGGTGATATTTAGCTACCAACAAAGAGGATGTTTAAATTACGATATTGTTGCTTAGGATATGACACGACTCATGGTTGTTATGGAAATTTTGTAACCTATATCATTTAAGAGTGAATACTAGTGGGTGTTTCATTGGATAACTTACAACTATAATTAAAAAAATGGAGATTATGAATAAAGAAATAGAAGTATACAATCTAAGTAAATAATTACGAATTATTCTTCAGATAAAGTACCTAATAGTAATATATACGCAATATAAATAAGTAGTACTTGGTCCCACATTCCACCAGTATATTAACGTAATAGAGGATGTGGGACTACATAACACTAATAGTATACATATGAATTAACTAATCACCGCGATGAACAATGACGATATATTTTTATATGAATTTAAAATAAATTGTGTTCTCTTATTGCGAAAGTCTTGTTTGAATTAAAAAAAAACACTTATTATATAACGTACTTTTTTCATTAATTACTTTACAATTTTTGTATAGATTACGATTTTATAGTAACATGGAATTAATTTCATTTGAAATAAAAGTTTAATTATTTTTAATGTAAAATTCTTTGATATATGTTCAGATCACTCGGTAAGATTCACTAGACATGTATGTTTGTATGTTAATCTATCAATAAAGACTTTGCATTTCATATTAAAACGAATCGTCAGTTTACCTTCACTAATTATGATCGTTGATATTATTGTTATTATTATTACTATTATCGTTATACACCCATATAATTTCGAATAACATTTTCTTTAACATTTCCTTAACATTTTCCTTTGTATAAGTATATATATTTGGCTATAAAGTTATAAATTTATATTTTTACCATAGTTATACGGTTCCTAGGATTTAATGGTTTATATTTTTAGTCAAGGTGCTTTAGATAACTTGTTGCAGTTATCAAGGTAGTTAAAGCCGAGCGGCGACGTGCCTTACGTTTTGCGTTTGTCACAGTAAAATATAGATAGTATGTTAACAGACAAGCTTATTGAGTTTTTTTTGTGGATTTTTATGAGGTAGTTAAAGTGACTTAAAAAAACGAGTTCAAACTTAATAAAACGAGTAAAATATTAAAAGGATAAAGGTAGAAGATGTATATACATAAATAATAACTTATTTTGAGCTTATTTCTGGATTTAATATTTATAACTGATTTTCTCATAGTTACTTAGGTATTCTTATAATGTATAAATTATGTAATTAGAAATGAAGCTTTGAATACCCCAAGAAAATATAAAATTATCAAAATCGAAATAAATCATATTTATAGGTTTATTTTCTTTTTTTTGTTCCTGAACTAAAACCCTGTTCATGATTATTTTTTAAATAATATTTTTTAAATAATATAATAATATAATATACTTTAAATAAGCCAAAGAAATATTAAGCTATGACTTGTTTGTTATGTAATGTTTTTGAAAATAGATATTATCACATCAAAATCAGCACTGATTTTATAGTAGTATCATTATAATCCTAAGTACTTAACCGTATGATAATTTAACCAACTATTATCATCCAACATACCATTATTAAAGACTCCGCGTTATAGTGTTTTTCTATAGGATTTGTCAATTACTATGTAAACGTTGATTGTATTTTCATGTCTTTAACTTACAATACGAGTATGTATAAATGCGTGCACTGTGTTGTCGCGGTGCGCCTGCGCTGCTCGAGCTGTCAAAGGCAACCCCGTCAGGTGATGTCGGGGTCCGTGACTCAACAGTTACACTAACGAACCGGTGCGGCGCGTGCTTCATTGTGTCCTATTATCTATCATTATCTTGCTCGCTTGCACTGTACACCTATACTATAACCCGGCGACTGTTTGGCAATATCAAAATTAAAACAATTAGCTTCAACGCAAATGCTTACGGCGACTGAGTGGTTTGACCGTTGCGTAACATCAGTTAACTATAGATTCGTATCTGAACTTTGGCTGTGCCTTATTGACCTTATATCCTTGTACTAATAAAGTGGATTACAATAAAGCAGGTACAATAGCTATTACCTTGGCACATTCAAGATCTGTCACAGTGAAACTGCTTTAAGATTTTGCGCAATGTTTATCGTTTTACATTTACTTTTAATTTTCTGTAATACCCCACGCAATATTACTGTATTATGTTATTTGTTGATATTCATATGGTTGCCGCGTGCGAGTTCTCCGCGCTAGTTACCAGCACTATCTATTAAGAAACTAAGTTTATTTAATTAAGTTTTTTCACAAAGGATAAAACACAAGATACAAAACGCAGACATAGCACATACATAAAGGACGAAAAACGATCCATATATACATTTTGCATGTTATTTGCAAAAATTTTTGTTCCCATGTGCTAATCAAAAATCTACACTCCTATTCCATACATATCAATAGTTATAATTCACATTATATCACGCAACATGGTGATAAATATACAATTTAACCCACCTGAGTTCAATTCAGGAAATATAATCTTTACGTTCACAAATCGTTTTTCAACCGAAATAACTGCTTTCATCAAGCGTTATATAAAATTACTACTATGTGAAGTACCATTTGCAATTACCGGAAAATTCGGACAGAGCCGCTGTTTTATAGTGTGTACAGATTTTTAAAGTAATTTTGAAGTATGAACGAAGTACCCAAATTAAATCAGTTAGAGATACGAAGTATTTAGTTAAAAACACATCATCCTAATACATGTACTGAATCGTGAAGTTATATTTTTATGCTCATGAAACACATAACAGGTGAGAATAAATCACCACTGATAACTATGCTAGTTGCAGCCTTAACCGTTTACGGGCTGTGATTAATACCATTAGGTTCACTCACGATGCTTATCGGCAGTTATTATGTTTCATTAGCCTTGTAAACTATTTGAACCGTCAAAACGATCCATCAAGGTGTTAAGTAGAACTATTTTCGGGCCTGAGGTTTGTAGAAGGTGTATCGGAGTTCACCACCTGCCAGCGATAAACGTTATCCAATAACATATGAGGTGTAGCGTAGATCACTCACCTCATCGCTTCATTATATCGACACCATTGTTCCTCGTGGCTTTCGAGTTGCGCGATAAAAAACTAACCAGTTCAGTTTTTTTGTTAAGTAAAAAATGAATGATATCGTCTTGAACATTATGTATCTGTTTAAAAGTTTGTCGGAGTTGTTGAACATCAGGCTGTTTCTCTAATTGTTGCAGTATTAATTTGCATGTACTTTTATGTGCTACAATATCTGTTACAATTAATATTGAAGCAGCGTCAGGATTTATTCTCCAAAGTTTTAAAGTGAGCTCAAATAAAACGTCACGTATAACGTTCTGATAACATATTTGCTCTTGAATAAAAAGATTTAAAAATGCTTACATTTCTTTGAGATGGAAAAAAAGCTCACGAATCAAACCAAAAGAGATGAAAGTATAATTATTAGAAAATTTTATTATTTCTTTCAGTTTTATAATAGATCTAATCAAACGGCTATACTATGTGTAACTTTGTGTGTTTAATGTTAATATTTTAAGTATGGAATAAGGCTTCGGATACATGGTCATCTCGTTTATTGCAATGATACTGTCCTGTAATTAACGTCCGCACGTAACTTAGTCATTTCTGAACATTATACATACTTAGGAAATTATTTATATATTATCAAATTTATAAAAATATAACTAGTATAAATATACTTGTATTGATATTCAATGATTAAGCAATGATTGTTTAATGAAAGCACGCTAGATAACATTAAATAACCATTAATCAATTTAAGAAACAATGGGTATAATTAATTTGGTTCAAGTCATGTGCAGATATTGGTCGTTCGAGAACAGCCGCATGGTGCGATGGCATGATGGCGCCCTCGAAGTGGTGACGGAGTGGTCGGCGGCCGCGTGACTGGTCGGTGACGCGTGCCGTCAACTCGCTATGACATTTGAAAGCATTACCGCGCGAATTATTGGTCCAGTATTAATCTGGACGTTCGACCTCCATTCGTGTAAACGATGATCCAAAAACGTTAGTCACGACCGGGAGATTAATAATTTGTTTTTATGCGTCGTAGCTGCGATTACCGAGACCGAGATCGGGCCGGACGCTACATTTTCACAACGCCCAAAGTGCAAAGAAGGAGGCTAAGTTCGGAATCACGACGTCGCTGCTCAACTTTCGACTTCGGCCGTCGATTAAGAATCACTTGCGACAACACCGGATTGATCGATGTGGCCCTTGGCATTTGTGCGATATAACTGTAAACTATCGATGGCACAGATAGTTAGTGAACTGTTGAATTGACATGTATTTATAAATGATAAAATCATAAAAACATTGATTAAGGTTGTTGCGAAAGTGTCACATGATTGCATTCCTTAGGTTGACTCGAAAACGCAATACGGGGACCGTCGTTCGCAGTTTCATTATCCAGATGCCTCTCGTAACTAGCGACGAGGTTGAAATTTTTTACCGAGTAAACAACCGTAAAACGAGTAGCCTTCTCCTAACTTAAAGTAGAAACGGGTTAAATCGGCCGCACGTGGGTAGCTGCGGATAACCGCCGTGGTCGGCGGCACGTCAAAGCAAACACTCGTTTAGGCCAATTGTGCGTGCAAGCGCGCGCACAACTACAACATGTAATTATACGGTTATAGGGCGCACCCCCGCGCTCAGCGCCCCGTCACGGACGGGCCTCGGGTAAAAAACGACCATCTGTTGGACCATAATCGGGATAACGCCTGCTGGGCCAGTAATTGACCGCCGACATAGTGTTCTCTAAATTAAACTTTTTTATTTAGGTTATTAGAAATGGGTCAATAACCAATTTAACTGTTTACGCAGATAATTTTTTAATACAACGATATGCCATTATGATTTTCTGGCTGTTGATATATTTGCTAATTCAAATTTATTGTTTTACAAACATAAATGTAAACAATCTTACGTGAAATCTTCGCTAATGTGAATAGACCCTAGGTTTTACAAAAATTTGAAATGACTATTTAAGTAATTGAAGCTTTGTTGACCATTATAAAGAATATAGGTAATTAATTACTAAGATTACCGGATTATACTGTATTAAATATTACTTATGTAAGTAAAGAAATGGTTTATTCAACAAATTATTATATAGGTACTTATGTAATTGCCTTATTAGACCAGTGAAAAGTTATAGGATAGAAATTAGAATGAATGAAATTAACGTATTATAATATATGTATTTTGAATGTTAGACAACTAACACATTTTCCTCAAAATCAGGGAGAAATTCTGGATTAATTAATTACCTATTTTACCTTATAAATATTAAGTTATGTTTATGTATGTAAAGATATTACACTTGTTGAAAAAATAACTTACAGTTACAATTATTTTATTATTATTGATTCATCATCATCATCATTACAACTCACATCGTCCCACTGCTGGGCTTGGGTCTCCTCTCGTGATGAGAAAGGTTTATTGATTATAAATTATTATTAATTACAATGTATTTTATTATATAATTAATCTATTGTAAATTAGTACCTTTTACCTTATTTCTCTTTTAATCTTATTAGAATCTGTATACCGATTATTTCATTAAAATAACATTTCATATTTTACCACAAAGTATAAAATAAAATAAAAACGAAGTTTACCTATAATTAAAATGAATTTTATGCTCGAAAATCAATAGTCATAATTGAAAGTCAATAATACCACAACCTTTAATTAGTTAAAATTCTATTGATATTCTCATATGGCCTGCCCTACAGTAAATTTGTCCATTTGAAGTAACCTATTATAACACAAAGTTGAATAGCAACAAAAAACAATGGTGGCTGGGTGTTATATTAAAATTATTAATAGCGTTATTTAAATCAATTTCCGCCACAAGGGTTAACCCTTTTTGTCAGGGCGTTACAAGCATTTATTTTAAAATGGTGTATAATCTCCTCCTGCTATCTTTTGATATACCGAATTAGTAGTGATTTACAATGAAATTATCTTTTTTTTTATTTCAACCTACCTTATTTTATTTATTTTTAGATAAAATATTATTTTTATTTTGTCCACCACCATATTTATTATTTTTGTCTTATGGGCGCCGATGTCTATTTTGGTTTTTGTTTAGTCATATTTTTGTTCATTACTCTGTGTAGTTTTGAATTCCTTAGGACTATTTTTAATTGTTACAATGAGGGACTCAGACATTCACGACGCAGATGTTGTCGTGTGAACGACAAGTCTGTATTGTCATGACGTATCAGGAAATGCACTCATAAAGTAATTTAAATCAGGTGGTTAGTTGCGTGGTTTGTTTAGCACCACGTGCTGGAACAACAATAGTATTGCTAGCTTTCGTTCTATTGTTCCGGTTGGCAGTAAAGTATCGACGGCGAGCGCTGGCCGCCTGTGCGCAGGTGGCGCGTAGATCCTTGTTCTAAATGAAACTCGATTGTACTCAAAAGTACAGTTATTATTAGGCTTCAGCATCCATCAAATAATAATATGCGCGTGAGCTACGCTGGTTAAACAATTTAAAATGCATTACCGAAAAACTGTAAAAACATGCGACGTTGTGCAGCGTGATTGTGAACGCGAAATGCCGTTTACGATCCACATTGACTAGCATCGACGCGGTTTCATATCAACTAAGCTTGATTGTTATGGCGGCCAACAAGAATGCATTAGAGGAGTTAAAAAATTGGGGCTTACATCGACGTTGGTGGGCGCCACAGTGACGTGCTACAACGGATTATTTAGAGGGACTATTTATAATGTGGGGCTCGCAGACGCGGATTGCGGACGTTGGAATCTGCTCCTTTGTCATTGGAGCAACCTGTTCCGTCGGGTTCGAACTCACGGCGAGCACAATGTAAAATAACGGCCCACCTGATTAACCGCCATTCCGCCCAGCTATGCAGATATCTACCGCCGTGCGGTCGCACAGCGCCTTGCGCTGCGCCGATCACTGATCATATTAATTTCAAATGATAGATTGCTTTTATATTGTTAATACCTTATTATGATACAGATAACGACATCAAGGTCAGTGAACTTTCTACCGTTTCGAATGGGTTCCGGATATAAATGCCGATGATAATGCCGTGCGATCAGCTATTGTGAGAGTAAGAAGTAGGTTGCAAACTATTTCTCTTATTGAAGTGATAAGATAGCCACTGGTCTCTTGGTAAATGAATAATAATGAGTAACACGTATCAGAAGGCTTTAATTTAAAATTTAAACCTGGATAAATAAATTGAGCTTCAATATTGAAGTGCAGTTTTTAACCAGATTAGTAAGTTTGTCTGTATTAAATATTTATAATATGAAAAATGAAACAGAGCAATTTTATGAGCTCATATTTTTTGTTATTATAAAGATTGTTAGTTAGTTACAATTAGATAGATAGATAGTGACAATTTATGATAAAAATAATGCACATTGATTGCTTACTGTATGTATTTACTTTATACATAACCGTGTGCTTACATTATTTTTTTTTGTATAGCTATCATCGATAGCCTTGGCTTAACTTTAACAGAATTAACTTAGACGTTATGTATTCTTGGCAAGAGGCTGACAACATACTCTCTACGAAGTGGATCTGAATTATGTGTAAACGGAATATTTATGTACCTTTCGCACTTACCTCACTTTTTTCTCAAAAAAAAATAATGCATACTTATATTAAAATTACTTAATTAATATTTATAATGCAAAAACACTTGCAACTACATAAAACATATTAATCTTGGCTTTCAAACACATACAAAACGTGCATACTATTTTTTGAATGAGAACCTGCCTGAAATTTTGCTGAAAGTAAAATTAAAACATGTAGAAAATTCTGAATTTTATGACTTAATGAGTACTCCAATTTATCATTTATGAATATTATATTTCTTTACTCAAATAAATTTCATTCATCATAAATACACATAAACACCGTTGCACTTAACACCAAAGACTACATGACAAGTGTAAAATTGCGCTGGTACAATGCGAGCGATAGAGCAATTGTATGCATTGTAGTACTGTAGTTGGGTAATTATTTATGAACAATTTGTAACGTCTTATTTTTTCTTTTCAGTACAAATAAATTATCTATGTCTATACAATATATAAATAATGGATAAAGTAATATATTTCAATAAAGCCATAGTATTCGGTGTGAAGCACATTTTATTTTCCTTGAGTGTTAGTGTTTTTATAGCCACTTTTTACTGTGACCGCGTAGCAGGTGTAGCTACTGAACGTTCACACGGATGTATGGGTAATCTTTTAAAGGTCGTAAAAATTAAATGTTTGATTTTTTTAGCTGGTTTAAGTACGATGACACGGAACTAGACTTTGATAAACTGTGTCTAACAATTAGCACACGTTTCTTTAAACATTTTAAAATTGTTGCGTTACACTTCGGCGTCCAAAAGCATTTTGTACACAACGTATGTAAGCATAATAATAACTATAAGCATATTGTTCAAATATAACATTAAGAATTTTTTACATAATTATTATTCTCATCAGAAATTTATTATGCGCCTTTTTGCAAAATAAATTTGCATATTACAGTGTAGGACAAAGACCCGGAGCACAAAATTTGAATAAGTCTTTTCAACTAATTTAAATTACGATTTTTTTCTTAACATTAGGAGTTGCTACTCCACTTTCTATTTATAGTATAAATATGTTGATAAAAAAACGGGACACCTTTTGCAACATCCGCTGTCAGTTCTCACGAGACAGGTAGCAGCTTCCGTTTGCCTCTTTTATTTCGGCCGGAATCGGGATGATATTTTGTTGTGTTCAGTAACTCGATCAGGTATCAATACATTTTTGAATTCTGATTAGTTTTTTGCTTATAAAATAAATAAATACCTTCTTTATAATAATGTTACCATAATCCATACATTGGCTATCAACTAATTTACATTCACTTTGTATTTTAAATTTAATCAATCCTGATATATTTTGATCCAAAATTTCATAATCATTATCTACGCTAAAAACTTATTGCGTTTATTAGTAAAATTGAAAAAGTAGGTAGGTAACATAACTATGAATAGCATTTAATATGATTTATTGATTAGATAAGATAATGTCCTTTAAATTATTGTTTCTTAACGATATTAAATTATTACTTTCAAGTTGTTTATAAACATTGTATGTCTTGAGTAGTCGATCTAGGTTATAATGTTTATAAAAGGAAGAAAAAATTAGCAGGATATTACCTACTACCTACTTGTAACTACTTTCCAGCGACAAGTTAAATCACAGACGGATTAAAGCCGCCCAGGATCGGCTGAACTTGGCCTCACGGTGCTCTACATCTATTGTAGAAAGGCAATAGTTGTAAGTAAATATACATATTTATTACAGATGATAAGCTGTTTTCACATAAAGCCAATTTTAGTACTTCCGACACTGGTTTAAAATGTTGGTATGTATTTCATTCGTTAGAAAAAATTTAACATTTACTTTTAAAGGTTTTATTAACCAATGCATAACATTCGTTGTGTACTTATACAATATCGGTCGCAGTGGCACCGGCGGCCGGCAACGCACTTCCAACCCTCCATTCGTGTTCAGTGATCTATTGTTTGCCAAGAGAAATGAAACGAGAAAAAATCTCGTTCCCAAAGGTATCGTGAGAAATCATGAAATGTGCTCCGCATTCATTAACCGACGCTCCGGTAGAAATCAATAAATATCATATTACGCTCTTGTAGTCCATCGACCGCCTTTCATTGACGATTTAGGCAGGTTCATGCCTAAGCAAAGAAATACAACTGTTATTCAATTTGTAGCTAAATGAGTACCTATCTGTAAAAAAAAAGTTTTTAAAATGATATCTATTTTAATCATTTTTAACTATTTAATTCAAATTCAGAGATTCTTGTTATTACTGATTTGTTATGCTTATTGATCAACAAGAGCTGAGATTTTGTCTAGTGCAGTTATTTTGCGACACTAGACGCTAAATTTCGCGTGCACAAATATATGAAGTGCGATAGAAATCCTCTTGAATTTCGTCATCAGTATTTCTAGATGAATTCCGATAGAAAAACTAACTTTTATTTATATTGATGCTTTTAATCGCACGAAAGGATTTTGTGATTGATATTTAAAATTCTAATTCATAGAATTTCTCGTATTTATTGTCAAGAGCAGACTTTGCGTGCAGCTACTTTAACTTAGCCATTGGGTAGGTACTAAATACTCGTAATTAAGGATATGCCATAGGATATAGCCACATATTTTTAGGGGGGAATATTTTCTTAATCACAATGAGTTTATTTATATTACTCAACGTCAGGAGATAATTTGATAGTGTTTTGTTTTAATTTTATCTTAGTATTAATTTGAATTTAGCTTTGTGTTTAAGTAATCATATATTTATTAATTATGTGGCAACGACTGTTATAGAAAAAAGTATCATGTAGTTAAAATCAACTGATATTGGTTACTTTGTATAAGAAAATTATGAATGTCGTAAAAAACTTACGAATTATTTATTATTTCAAAGGAACTCTATAAATAACATACACTGATACATGACACGCTGAAACTTTAGTTACATAACAAGACGCGATGTTAAACATAAATGTTCCAAAAAAATTACGTTGAATATTGATTTTAAGTGTAGATGTTTTACCAACACAAGTATGCACCTTTCGCCATTTTCGGGACAATAATAGCCGTTGTGGAGTAATACTTTTTAACGTAAATGAACAATATTGTGATTGCGAAAAAGAAAAGATTCTTACATGTACTGACATATTTCAGGTATCATAAAATTTCCTCTTGCCCGGACTATGTGAATATACAAATATGTAATAAGTCTATAGCCCTAACCTAATTTGGCACATTTTATATTCAATCTTTCTTATTTCAAATTAGGAATATGAACAGAATCCCAGCGATATGATTATAAAAAACATGGTACACTACAGGATACAGAAATTATTGGGAAATCTATATCTTAATAAAAAAAAAATTGTCTTTATTTGTGTGTCATTTGTAAACTAGAATGCCTAACAATCGATACCAACTCAGTCCTCAAGTTCATTAATTCAGTATTTAGTAAAGTTTTAGAAAGTTACAATAAGTCATGCAGCGAATACTTCCTTTCACAACGTTATAGTCAACTGGCCTGCCAAAATTTAACGCGACTGCGCATTGCGTCGTCAAATTGTCAGAGCAGGCGGTGGCAAGCTTGTGAGGCGCGATGCTGGTGTCCCGGCGTGAGTGGTGCGGCAAGTTGCGCCACGCGACGTCGCCGGCGCCCCGTCATTCGCCACTCGCGCCACTGACTCATGCCTAAGGATTCCTGTTTACTACCTACTAACAATGTAGTAGTATTATCGGCGTAGCATTATGCCCAAATGAACTGCCAACGCATTGTCTTTGAACTTACTGTTTGGCGATTACTGTCAGCGTTGATTTAAGGACTTTAATTTCACGGCATAAACAACAACCGCTCGTAAAGAAATTAGTGCCGCCGTTCTAGTAAAGGGAAAGCGGGACACTTGAGACAGAGTTACTGATTAATTTGTGTCTGACAACATAGATATTAAAATTTGTCCGTAGTACAGGAAATTTATTAATCATAAAGTTACGTTTTTCTGGTTTTTATATAATAGGCTAGTTCTTACATTTAATTTATTATATTTAATATAATATACTATTTGAATGACATCTTTCGGATATCTTTTGTCGCTACATACGTACCGACTATATTAGAGCAGATGATAAGAATATCATCGCTACAAATAATGGTTTCTGCCCGACGGTATAATTTTTATTTCGTGAAAGGGTGAGAGGTGTTTCGTGTGAGAAACAACTTGTACACCTAGGAAACTTTCTAATAAAAACTATCTTCCAGAGGTGTTGATCGGTGTGGCCGCGACCGATGTTGAAATTTACTAACTCCAGGAACTTGTAAAATTATGAAGACTACTCCTTTCTGCCGTTTGGCGTCGTCTTTAGGTTCAGAAACAAAGTTGTTTTTTAAAACAGCCCAGCACGCGGTACACTGACTTCACGGAAGATCTGACGGCTGGTACAATATGCAGGTTGGTCCTTAAATTATTGATGTTTTTTTATAAATCTATTTTATAGAATTTATGTTTTTTTTTAGTAATATATATTTAGTATATGGGTACAATAAAACATTTTTATATTTATCGATATTGTATTTAGTGCATGCGTTTATTTAACACCACAATATGTTTTTTGATACAATTTTAATATAGTTCTTATTCTTATCATGGATGTGTATTTTTTTGGACAATGCACCATAGTTAAAGGATCAAGATCGAATATAGCGAACACATGAAACCCGGGTCGATAAATCGGTACCATTCGTCGTTTTTGAACAATCGAAAGAGCGAACGAAAAGAAAGTGTACCGTGATGGAGAGAGATTTAAGATTTTAATAGACACCGAAAAATGTTATATACAACATACAACAACATTCAGGATACAACAGTCACATTGTGTCATGGTATTATTACACCAATACGTTGGGTCACTAAGGAGGGTGTGTGGGGTGGGTCACGTATTTTTATGTAAATAGCCGACCAACGTACGAACGGAACAGATAATGTTAAATGGTTACTCGTAAGAACAAATTCATCACCGACTACTGGCCAAGAAGAAAATGGGGAACTGAAATTGACCTGGCTTATTGACTGGTTCTTTTGCCATTAAAACACATTACATATTTCACCGTTGATTCTTGAAGGAGGGACTATATAGGAGTATCTCCAATTATTGTATCATCCTTTTTTCAGCAGAATGCCCCACGAGCAGGGATGGTTGGCTTGGACTCAAGGGTGAATGGAACCCCTTAAACTCCATATATACGCATATCTCAAAACACATATTTCATTGTTATGGTCCACGTGCTGTTGTCCACACCAACAGCGTCGGCAATACAGCTGATAGATAATCGCACCCTCAGAGACAACACGTTTTGGCGCTGTGATGTTGTTTTGTACGTGTGAAAGAACACGACAGGAAACTTGATTCAAAATGACATGATCTCGTATATGTTGCATATAGTTTGATCTTATTGACAAATCGTCAGATTATATGTGTACTAAGGCAGCAATGTAAGGTACTTCAAATGAAGCGTTTTATATGCGTAATACCTATTTCATGCTATAAATTTTAAAGGATTATATTGTCAAATAAGAATAATAATATAAGAAGTAGCCAGTAATGGTTTGGTTTTAATTATTGTACTGTTATATCAGGTATAATAATAATCTAGGTTTTCTGTTTATATTAGTTTTTGGATTAAAATCTTGAAGTCTTGACAATTTCGTTTAATTTTAGTTAAAAAGTAATGTAAGTATAACTCGAAATTAAATCAAAACATGCTCATAACTATTTTAACAAAGTATACATATAAAATGTCTACCCATATTTTGAGACGGTACTCAAATCTTAGAATGATTATTGGTTTCCATGCAAAATTGAGTGATAACTTGAAACCGTAAAACATTAATATAGTTAAGTTAAGACAAAAAGATTGGATCTCACGAAGTGGTAGCTGGTTAGTTAGTATTCAGAAGTTCCGAGTTCTATTTAACGACTACTGTCGCGAACGGGCAGGCGAATATCGACGTGATAATCGCACGACGCGACGCACACAGCTCGGTGCACCTGCGTGATCGATCGATCCGCGGGACTTGCTACGGCTCTTTCAAATAAAGTCACGTTTATCTTCTATGTATACTTGCCTTTATTTACGTATGTTAATTGTGAAATTGTTACAGTGCCTGTACATTAAATATTTCTTAAAAATTGTAATAGAAGAATTTTATGGGGTAACGACATATAATCTATAACTACTAAAAGATTTTCATTTTCTGATCTGGTTTTCTATGTAATGGAGGATTTTAAATTTCATGCGCCTTTTTATGTGATGCTAATAAATTTATACTATGATCTTTAACTCTTCTTATTGTGGTAGGAGGTTCGAGTCTAGAAGGGTGATGGTTATGGGTTACGATACTAAACCAATTACAAGTTACAGTTACAATACTTACAAGTTAGTAAGTAACAATACTTACCGTAACTGCAGAAAAATTAGTGTGGACATTAGCTTAGGACGTTTATAAATAAATCACATTAAGAAAATACATAAGTTTATTACGTAATAACAATTATTTCTAGGAATCCTAAAATAAAACAAAACTAAACTCTTAAAGCAAAAAAAAAAAATCCTTATATAAATTGTAATCTTTGTAAAATGCTTCTAAGTTGACATGGACAATGTAACGAAATTCCAAATGAAAAAAAATACTTAAAAAGCTTATGTTATCCATTGAAAATATCGAAAATAGATCTGCAAAATCTTTTAAACATTTATTGAAGCGATAACTCTGAGTATAGTATTGTCAGTCTGGTGTTTACGAGAGTACGAAATGGCCAAAGTTATGCAAAATTACAACTACATAATTATACTTATGTATTACCTGAGTAATTAATAGGTAACTGGTAATATGGTAACTTACATTTTAGTTATGAAAATTCAGGTTAAATACAATTCCTATAGGTCAAATAAAAAATTGATTGTATAGAAAGAACAATTGAACTTTAACACTAATATAGGAGAATGGTGGTGTCTGCATAAAACAATAATCAATACACACACCCAATTTTAACTTGATCTGTTCATTCACATTTCCAGCTATATCTGAAAAACCGTAGGTATAAAACAATAGAACCACAACAAATTGTGTAGGTTAACCACAATAAATTGTGTACCTGCTAATAGACCTAAGAGAAAATGGTTTAGGAGTAAGCGATGTTTATATGTACAAGTAAATAAAATTAGGTATATCTTGATTTACGATATTTTCATACAAATGCAGCCAAATTTACACACGTGTCTCTTGGTAACGTGAGACAGTGGAGTGAGTAACAAGGTGGAGTGGAAACGCAAAACTGATCGCAGATAAGGTGGCGACTCCGAGTTCTAATTAGTCGAGCGGGCCTAACTGTTAACGTGTAAGTGAAAGATATGTTTCAATTCACAATTGTCTATCCGGTTTGCTGTACCTTGGTATTTCGTTTTTAGTATTGATCACTTTGAACACGCATAGATTTACTGTTGTCATTTGCCTTTTTAAATATTTAAAAAAGTTAAAAAGGATATTCAAATTAAATAAGCGATTCAATGGATTTTTAATATTTTATTATTATTCACTATGTAGATACTTGATTTTATCTTACTAGACATTTGCTTATAAAAAAATTCCTATTGTATAAAATGGAGAGAATTTCTAATCACGATGTTGTACGATATGCTCAAAGTATTTCTATGCTCTGGTCCGTAGACTACATTATTGCTGATCATGTGATATCTCGACTGAGCCCTTATCTTTATTGCCTTTCTATCTTTGTTCTGTTTGCTTTCTACCCTATATCAATTTGGAATCTAATATTTATGTCTGTCGCATACATGCCATATGTATTAGCTTCACGATAAAAAATTGATATTAGTAAGTGTTGACTTCCAAGTCCACAGCCGACTGTGTCGATCGAATGAACTGATATAAAAACCATTTTTAGATGTTCACAGTTTTTTTGGATACTCACGTTCTGACCCTACATACCTTCTCGTAAGTAGATGATTTAAAAAATTAGAGGCAACTATGGTGTCAGAGGGTTGTTCGCGCACGGGTAACGATTTACATTCCTCACGATTTTTGGTCGGTATGTCAGGTCGGTCGGGTCGAGGTGCATTTTGAATGAAGAATTTTAGGTCAAAAAGTTGTAGAAATTCGATATATTTACTATGAAGTTGAAGAACATGTATTTTACGTGAATTTGCTATATACCTAATTTATTTATTTATTAGGTCACGTAATTCATAAAAAACGAACAAACGCTCTTCGCGTTTTATTATACGACCAAACCGATGAACTGCGGAATTTTTCGTAAAGAACGTCTTTTCTGTTGTAATCACATGAGGACAGTGAGGAAATGGAAAATAACTAACAAATGGTATTGGTGTGGAACTGTAGAGTCGGGAGACAGTGGCGTGCGGGGCGGGGAGTCGGAGGGGTCAGGATCAAGAGGTCGCGAGGCGTGCTCTGGGTGGATTAGTTAGCTCGTAGTCGTGCCTGTGCACCCTTCGCACGACTACCGAATGGGTTCACAATACAACGCGACCATGTCGCCTCGGTGGCCTACATTATGCTCTATAAAGAATAAGCTACAGGACAAAGGTGCCACATGCGGAAGACATGAATGGAAACTTACTTAGTAAGCCCTTATTCACGACTATCAACTAATCGGCTAATTATGAATAACTAGGAATCAGATAATTCATATGACAAACGCGTAGCTCATTCTGGTAAAATCCCTATTAAGTTACAATCCAAAATTATACTGTACTGTTACTATATGTTTTGATTATAGTGTGTTTTTTTTGATGTATGTATGTATATTACTTGTAATAATAATTACTAAAGTTAATTTGTTCGACCGTCAATTATTTACGTACTATTTTTCCTGTTACAATGCATTATATTTTATTTTATTTCCACACGTATTACATATTTAAATGTAATTTTTTTATCTAAATATATTAATTTTATTAATTTTTGTCATTAATAATAATTAATCTTCTCATTTTTAGATATAAAATGTTAGAAAATCGAACAATAATAGAGATTAAAAAATAAATAACAAAAAAAAACTCAGATATACCTCTTGCACATTACCGTATGTTGCTTAACGAAAATATAACACTGGTTTAAAATAGTGAAGAAAAAAGTAATGCTCCAGGTGAGGCTCGAACTCACAACCCCGGCATTGCTCACGAACACTGTCTTATAAGTACCGTGCGCTAACCAATTGCGCCACTGGAGCGATGACTCGACTTACGAAATTATCACTCCAATGCCTACAAGGTCTTCCCTGCCCCTCTGCTGGCAGACGCCATCATATCTACATGTGATTCGAAAACATTTAGATGTCAGATACATTTTTATAGAGGTAATATATTAATTAATCGTCAGATGACTACGTAACTGATTACAATATAACTGTTACTTTATCAAATTTCAATGTAATTACTGTTAGTATGATGTCATACTTACGGTTTATCTGCTCACATATCGTTGCGGATTTAAATATGATTAAATCGTATGAATGTCACGGTATAGTTGTTTTTATTGAAAATATTTTTGATTATAATTGATTTTTTAATATATTCAATATCAAAATTATAATAATAATTTTTTTTACAAGCTTTTATGTACCTGTTTGTGTAGATACGAACATTTTTTTATAGAAGATAAAACATTTTTTTATAGTCTTATGGTTTGGGGAATATGTTAATTGGATATTTCACACTATTTATATATGGATAAGTATATTTTAGGTTGGCAGCAGCTAACTTATAAGTAGTTACATAGACCATCTGAAGGTGTGGCGTCAAACCACAGAGTGCACCACGTACCCTCGCTAGTGGCCTCCCTAGCTTGGCTTTTGCTAAAGGATATTAGGAGCCCAAACTATAATTCAAAATAATAACTAAAATTATTTTATTTAAGCATTCATAATAATAATGATTTACGTGAAACTTGCCTGGCTAGCAGGTACCACCGTTCCGTCGTGTTTCGGCTTAGAGCTTGAGAGCTAGTACCTGACGACCCCGTAGCCCAGTTGGTAGTGACCCTACCTGCGTGGGGTCCCGGGTTTGATTCCCGGCCGGGGCAGATATTTATGTGACAGATAAATGTTTGTTCTCGGGTCGTGGGTGTTTGTGATGTGATTGTGTATGTCCATGCCACCCGCAACACAGGGAATCCTAGTGCGGGGCTGTGAATGTGTGAACGTAACGTTTATTTATTTATTTATCTTTTTTCTCTATTCTTTCTTGGCCGACAAGTGATCAGTGATGTTTTAGATCTTACTTATGTCCACGGGTGAAGTTGAACACTAACTATCAGGTGGCGCGACAGCTAATTTTTTCGGTTATTTAAATTAAAAAGATAGTTTTTAATATTTTTTTTTTCATACGTATTCTTGATGCAACTCTGTAATATAAATTGACGTAAATCCAAAATGTTAAACATTTTAAACATGTTAAACATTTTTTATGTTGTCAACATTGATTTATAAAATTAACACAAACTAATCTGTGTATCAAAAAGTTGCAAAAAGACGACAACTTGAAAACTAGGATCAGTCCGCGATTTTCAAATTTCTTAGTAGAATTTACTGGCGAAGTTAATAAGTATTTTATGATTTATTCTTAAATTTACTGACAGTTCTGTATTTTAATTTATAATATTATACAAAAGTGACTTGAGTATACATTTAACTAGCCAATATATATAATAAAACTTTAACCGTTCACTTTCTGTACATGAAAGATATATGAGAAAAACTATTATTAGGGGCCTTTATTAACTCAATAGCCCCCAAAACAATAATCAACAGAACTTTTGTCTGTTTGTCTGTGCGTTTGTGCTTGCTAATCTTAGAAACGGCCAAACCGATTTCGTTATGGTTTTTACTAATGTAGCAAACAGCAAATTGCAGTAAGCCTCAATTAATACGTAAAGTTCGTTACATTGAAAATAGTCCATAAATAAAAAAAAGGTATAAATTAATCTAAAAGAATGCAGGTGCTATTTCTAAAGCGTAAGGCGTAGTTTTTCTGAAGTGACGCTAGAACGGTTTGGTAGTTATGAAATGGGTAAAATTTATAAGTAGTTTATATTTGAAAGAGAATAATAAGTGAGAAGTGGGAACGGAAGCTCAAGCAAGCGCATATTGAAATCCGAGGCGCGGCCGTGCCTACAGTGGTGCGCGGCGGCGACACAGCGCTAGCAAGCGAACAATAAACCATTTTACTCGATAGGCCATTAACATATCATTTTGTTGAGTACTAATCGAATGCCCGCGGGTAGTGCGCCACGTGTGCCTCTGCCTCTCCAAGTGTTTGCTACCCGCCTACGTAATACTGTATTTGTATATAAACAAAATATTGTACGGTAAAAATTTGTACGGTTTTCCCAGTTATTTATACTTATTAAGATTTATGATGGATCCAACACCTGAACTTTTTTTATTTATACATTTTGTATGGACACTAAATCAAACATATCATATTTTAAGATATTAAACTTAGATCATATAATTACAGATAAATAATGATTTCCTACAGTTTGGTACAATTATTACTTAAATTATGTTATCGTAGATAGTCTTTTTATCGGGATAAACTATTTGTGAAAAATGCTTGAATTTAATATGTTTTTCTCTATAACCTTATTCATTAGGCAAGCGGTGTGTTAAATGAAATAAACAAACCATTAACAATAGCAAGATGATATATATATGACCATTTTGAAACGATGACAGTCAAACGTGAAGTGTAATGACGTAAATCTGTTAGCTAAGCCTACAATCAAAATGTTCTGTGACCTGTTTGAGTCACCTTTGCGACACAAATCTCAATCGCGACGTGCACTCATGGCAGTGAGTGGATATATCGATCGGCGGCAAACTGACTGATCAGCCCGATTGAGCAGGACAATTGCCCTTAATGAAAGTAATTAACACGACGCGATCGGCCGACGTCGATAACGGCCTGCCACGGTGCGCCTGCGCAACCAGCCGACACCACAATGTACGCCTAAATCAACCCACACACCCGTTTTAATTAGAAAATAAATCTGTTCTTTTACTTTAATCGGTTTAGTTACTTTTCTAGCGTAATTGTTTAACTCTTTTATTGAATAGGTTTGTTTTATTACTGCGAATAAAAGTACGTAATTAGCGATCGGTTTGCGTGTAACCAGTCTACGATTTATTTTTAATTATTATTCTATAGAATCAGCTTTGTTACGAAGTTAATGTTATTGTTGCTAATGGAATGAAGTTCAGTGTTTAGTACGGAAAAATCAATGCCTATTTTCTGCAAAAATTTGTAGTCAACGATTGATTTTTTAATCTTTTCGATTATTTTTATGTTGTGGAAGATAAAAATCGTAAAAATATAATTCGCTATAAAAATCATCATAAATCTTTAAAAAATCATAATTTAAGAAACAGACGTAAAACAAATATTTCAGATGCGGTAAATTTACAAATTCTACATGAGGCATGTGAATGTAAATTGGAGACATGTGTTGAGGATTTGTAGGTAACGAAATGGACATTCAATCCATTTATTTAGAACTCACAATAAGCCATCTGCACATTTCGTGAGAAAGTTGCGTGGGAAGTTGATTTTCTTTATGATGGTTACGAGTTTCGTTTAAGTACCTAAATTGCGAATGTGGTCCTGCATATTTTTTTATTTTCTGTTTATTTTTTAATATCTTGACTAGTTTAGATCAAGGTTACAGCTATGCGTTTATCTTTATAGGTTCTGTAAATCGAGAACAAATTTATCGATAAAATGGTATAAAGCTAATAGTGCGACTTGTCGGTATGTTTATTTAAGATATTTCACAGATCCTTGAGTAAATGTAAATATGTAGCTTGGAATATTATATCACACATAGACACATAGATACTTATCTTATCCAAAGTGACCAAGGTTGTCGGATCATTTCACAATTTGAAGAACATATTTATGTCCTATTCGAAACCAAAATCACAGAAGTAATTGATATTCTGTAACTGAAGCCCATTAAAACTTTGTCAAAAATCTTCAAGTGAAACACATAATCAGCCGTATTCAGAATACGCTGCTACCTTTTACTACCCACCCACATTATCGACTTGTCACTGTCTACGCAGCTATTTCATTCGTTATGATCTTTTGAGTCTATATTCAGTTGTGACTTCAAAGAAATTAAATAATTTATTTATTAACTAAGCATTACTATTAACTGTTGTGTTACAATACATTTTGGATAATATTAAGTACGTTAAAAAATAGTCTTACAGCTTTTATTTTTATACTAGGAATAAGGCTAAACTGATCGAAACAAATTAATTTCAGAGTTAGCAAAAGTGGTCTCTCTTTTGTGGGTAGACGTGCATAAAATAATATTCCGTTATAATTGACGGAAATGCCATATTGTAAATTAAAAAAAAACTAAATTCAAAAGCATTTTTATTGAGACAAGTTATTACCAACTAGATGATTACTTTATAGATACGACTGCTTGACAGGATTTTAATATATAGCCACAAGGAATAGTAAGTGTTTTCTGTAACTGTGAGCGGGAAAAAAAACTCCTTGGGAGTTACTTGCCGCTTTTTCTTCCAGGACCACTAACAGTAGGGATTTGATGAGGCGATGGCGTAATTTAATCATCGAAAAGTGTTTGTAAAAACCGATTTCGCATAAATGTTATTCTATTAATTCATTAAATTTTAAAACATGATACATAGGCATAGGATAGTAGGCAGGTAACGAGTGCTACAAAAAACAAACGGTAGTAAGTGCTGATTGTAAGGACTATCTTTGGAATATTGTGTGTGCCCGTAAGCAAGTTACAATATATTATTGTCATACTGCATAGCACGGGTTTATTCTTAAATTTGAGAAGTTGCAATAGTGCATGGCCAATCCGATTCAGTAAAGTTTTATGCCGCCCGCAGGTCTTCGCCAAGGCGAGCCGTAAGAAAAACTGAATGCTTAACTTGCCCTCTATAGCAAATTGTAACTCTATTTTACATTGCTACGGGGTCGTTGCAAAATTGGAATTCGCTTCTGAAGCGTTCATAGGCCAGCTTGTTTCGGTTTTTAGCGCTTGGAAAGCGGTCGGCAGTATCATACTACATAGTATGTTACGAGCAGGCACTACTACCTAGCTATTACCTAGGTAACTAACTCCTTTGATTATTAGATTTTACTACCCCCAATCCCATGCTGGCAAAACAAGGTGTCGTAAGAGGCAACACAAGCCGGTCTCCTTGGTGGTAAGGCTTCGCGTAAAGATTATATTATCAGTATTATTATTATTAAGTCATTAAAATTATCACTGGTATTATTATCTTTCCGTGAAGCCTGCCTGGCTAGCTACCACTCTCCTGCTTGAGTCAGCCGCCAAACGACTCGTCGTGTTCCGGCTGGGGGCTTGAGAGCCAGTTCTATCTTTCTTATCTTCTTCTCATTTCCTGGCACGCATCATTGATAACTTTGGTCTTGCTGATGTCCATGGGCGACAGTGACCACTTACCATCAGGTGGCTCGTCTGCTCGTTTGTCGGCTGTTACATAAAAAAAAATTAACATGCCCAATTAGTAGGACCGTGAGCGCTGCATGTATGTGGTCTATAGCTTTTTGCCAAGACTGTAACTGCTGAGCGTGTGGCAGTCGTTTGGTGAAGGGGTGAGTAGTTTATATCCCGTTCACAGAGATATTGGGCTTGGTTAATTTTGTCGAATTTCATCAGTCTGTCAAAATTAGTATAAAAGTTATGAATCGAATAATAATCGATTGTGAGATAATAAACGTTGCGATGATTTTTTTATCATTTCCTTAAAGTTATATAAATTACGTACAAGTAAGAAGAATAAAGGGTAAAAATCAGCATTTTTTTTATATTGTGTCGTTGAACCATTTTAAACATTACCCCAATGATACATAATATTTTCATCTTTAACTAGTGCATGTAGGCTAGAGATCACGTGGGCTTACTCATGAAATATTTGAACAAATCATGATATAATAGTATTGAAATCGACAAAAATCAATGTTGTAATCACTTACTCATATTTCTTGTACGCATAGCATTTGTATAAGTTGGCAGTCCACAGCTGTTTTTGAAATGGGACTGCCATTTATTTATAACAGTATTTATATACGTATAATAGTATAGATATGTAACGAAATCTTCTCAGTGGTAATTTAATAATTATTTTTTCTTTAGATTCATGTTTGTAATGCGTATTGTAATTTTATGCGCCTTTGAAAGTCATTGTGTGTCGACGTTTTCGAAATGTGGAGATTTGTAGGGTTGGTAGTGGCCGAAGCAGGGGTGTCGATGTTTTGCTTTAACTTTTATTATTTGCTTGAACTAATTTTACTTATTTGGCCTATAAACATTTTCCTCTGACGTGTAGATTTTCTGTAGACTAGGATGAATTACAACATAAATCCAGAAGATGCGTTTATGAGAATTAAAAATTGGAAGCTTTTTACAAACCCGCGTTAAGGATGATGTCATGAAGGTAGTAATGAATCGCTTTATTAATAATAACAGCGCCAGGAGCGATCAGCCCAGATAAAAGAATTCCACGTCGAACGATGAATGGTCCGCGGGCATCATTCTTATGCGAGCATGTCGATCGTTTTGTTTGATTGTATAGAGGTACTTAATGAAAAAGCGCGTTTACTCTCAGGTGCACACCTGTTAAGGCGCCGAGGCCGTGGGATTACGGCAGCAGGTAGTGCTGCGCAAAATCTTTACATCATGCTATGCGGTTTTTATGTACTCCCACAGTACCTGTCCTTATCGTATTTTCATACAAATACTTTCACGTTCTAATAGGTATATGTCGCATTGAAATGGCGAAAACGAGTATTACAATATTATACATATTTACTTTTTTGTTAACATCGCCTCCAATGGACAATAGGTATAAAATTTTCGAGCATAATGTCATCGAAGGTTTAATACACCTTCGGACAAAGCTTGGAATTCAGATCGGTCATGAGATTTTATTTTCCTCGCCTTACGCAGGCGAAACATAAAGAAAGCACGAAACGTTTTATGTGTAGGCAGAGGTCTACTCAGATATGTGCTTTCCGTGTTTCAATTTTTGCCCATATCAGGCAGCGGTGGTGCGCCGCCGCTTGTAGACAGATTCAGATATGCTAAGAACGTGCAGATCGGCGCATGCGCACGCTGCGACTGTTGCGGGCGCCGACCAACTCTGTAGGCGTGAACATCGCGCAGCCACCTCGGACTTAACAGATTTATGTTCGTACCTATTTCTTGACACTACCTCCACCTTGCATACGGAACACTTTACCACAAGTCATCCAATACTTTCTTCGTCGTAAAGGATCTACTCCGACATAAAATCATTCTATCTCATTCTAAGTTATTTGGTGGTAATCTAAAATTTTCGTTCTAAACAATCTATTGAAACTCAGGGTATGTGTGATTTAGTGCGTTGTTGATTTTATCCACATTCCGCACCGTTGTACAATACGTCGAATGGCGCAATACGAAATTCCATTAAGCTTTTGAATGCGAATGAAAGAATATTTTTGGAAAAAATTCGACGCCCGTTCTGAAACAGGTTATTGTTCGAGCTTTAAGGAGGAACAATCACACTGTTGTGTTTCCAGTTCACCGTGACAAACAGAGATGTGTGCAGGTACAGATTTGCTTTGTTACTCTTGCCAGCCCCGGCATATGCTGTAAAACTTTATACCGATTACGTATAAAGCTATAAATCGCCGTTTTTGAATAATAAGTAATACCTTTAAATATAATCATATATGTTTCCATATAATTATAATAAACGTACTATATAATTATATTTTTCATTGTTTGTTCTGGGAGTTTGGTATTGATGGGACTTACGCTATTTTTTGACATCATTTTTGGAGATGGTATTTTTTCTGAATGAGCTTTTAATCGTTTAATCCAGGAGTTTTTGGACCACTGAATGTAAAGTAAGTCTCTCGCATGTTAGATTTTAAGTTCAGTAGCTAAGCGTGAATTGGTAGACTTCACAAACCTTCGATAACATTATGTAGAAGCAAGTGATAAGGGATTTCAAAATTAAGCATTGCTTACGACTTTAGCTTCAGCTGGAAAGTTGAAGTTAAGTAGCAATTACGTCAACTCCTCCTTGGCTGGCAACACTTTGCTAATACCTATAGTACTGCGACAGTGACCACATACCATTAAGTATGTATGTCGCCTGCACGGTTGTCAGCTACATATAGTAACATAAAGTAAGAAGTTAATCGCGTGGTTCCCGGTAAAGATTTTGTTTGAGTTTAGTAGAATGCCCTTACATTTAGCTTATTCAGCAGCGTCTCGCGCGTAGTTGATTCACTGAACTGCACAGAATAATTGTGTAACTCAGATGGCACGTTCCTCAAAACGTGTTAGTTTGTATCGCCAAACGATACATCATCAGTTTCAAAGAATCGATAACTTGTAATAATTATTATATTTAACACATTTTGATATGGATATGTATATATGAGACATCCCAAATATCATTAACCCCAAAATATTAGCCCGTCATATAAATGTCTAGCCTACCCAAGATTCCAACTTGAAGCCCCTCTTCACAGCTTCACAGGTATCTAATATAGCATAGTATCTACCATCTGGGTTACAGGATCGTCGTTTGAGTGATTTCTACGTTTAGTCTGTATTAGTTTGTTTTTCATCTATATTTATGTATTTCATTAGTTTATAATTAAAAAACTCATGCCGTATGTTTAATATTGAAAGTACTTATGCAGAAAATGTATCTATGTTAGATGCGTGATTATTTAAAACGAATGCAGAAGCTGGCTGGTTGGATATAGTTAAAAAGAATGATTGAGATACAAAAAATGTTGAATATTAAATTTAATCACGTGGCGACCGATATTCAAGTATGGTCGTGATCGGGGATGTGATATTCAGAAGCGTGTTAGTTCGATAGCGCACGTCCGAGCTCCGAGGACGTGCGGCCGTCCTCGCCCGAGATAAGCAACCTTAACCTGTCTTCCTTATCTGCACACTTTTGTCAATAGTTCCTATGCAAATACATTGGATTATAACATTATACAACAGGATGTCAGTACATTATTGCGCAGTGAAGTCTAGCCAACTGTCTCATAGAATTCAACATACATAAATCTAAGTAAGCCATCAAAATCAAATAAAAAAATACTCTGTTTTTTACATTATCATGATATTTAATCACAAACATCTATACATTTTCTTCTAATTTGCCACCTTTAAGAATAATGTATCATCATTTAGATTGTCTACAAAATTTAATTTTTTAAAAGAACTCATTAAAGATACAACAAGTACTCTATATATGTATTTCGTGATTTGTACTAAAAAATATTAACAGCCTTGAATTTAATTTATATAATAACTTTTGTAAACATGATGGTGTTGAGGACGAGATAAGAATCATCCATCGTTGGAGAGGAGGTAGGATTTATTTTTTAATTTTGTTGTATCTAAAACTTTAAAACCTTGATTTAAATGAATGAATGAATAATTAATAAAAAACTAAAATTTCTAATGTTACATTTAAATTTCTCTGCAGATTATACGGTTAAGCAATTAATTCTGAGACAATTTTATTCCAAAGTTCACTAAAACTATTTATAACTGCTACAAACATCGTATTACTATTTGGATTTAAGGCCAATGAACTCTGGTTCTTATATGGTATAAACAAGAGTAGGTATAGGAATTCATTCGCAAAGTGCAATTGACCCGGCAGGTCTGTGACACGCCACGAAAGAACTGGATCTATTCCAGTTGGTAATCGAGTATTCTGTTTTATTCCTATTGCTGTGTCTGGATTACAAGCAAGTTGTATATCTACAAGTACATGTTAAACTGTTAATTTTTGTAGCTTTTTATCTCTGTTTATCATTAATTAATTTGGTATATCTTATTGAAACAGTTTAGGTGATTGAATTCTAAAAATAAGTACGTAAACGTATCTACACCTTATTGGAAATGTTTGTTTAACTGTATTTTTAGTGTATCTAGTTCTATTTTTGCCATAATACAGCTTTATAAAAAAAGTGCTTTTTATAAAATATTATTTTGTTTTGTTCCCGTTGCAAACAAAACGAAGTCGAGATGAAAGTTGACACAGTCCTTTGAACATAAACAGATATTGGCGAAGGTCGCGGTAAACGATGCCGCGACGGAGCACTTCCGGCCGCGTGATAGGCACGTGCGGGGGCGCAGGATGCCACGTGGGACTTCGCCACCCCTGCATATCACACAATTCAATAAAAAAGGATAGTATCCCCGAATCACATAATTGCTATGGGAACTAAATATTTTAAGTGCGTTCAGTGATAATAATTTATTTCATTTATAAACTTGTCAGTGTAGACGTAAAGAACTGGATGTTAGAGACAGCTCTAGAAAAATAATTCTGCAAATTTATTTTGTATAAATTTTCACTGATCAATAGTTTTTAAACTGTATAAATAACACTTATAAACGATTGTGAGTTCAATTTAATGTTTAATTTTATCACAACTGTAGTAATTGTGTACAGAAAATATTGAATAGTAGAGAGTAAGAAGTGAGTGCAATGTTTTTATGACTTTGTGGCCGAGTTGATATTGAACCTGACTCCTGAGCTTAAAGGTGGTGATACTTCTGTGGGTTTGATGACTTGTTGATTCTTTTTGTGTTTTTTTATTGATTTTTTATGCTTTTGTAAAATTTCAATGTTATTTATTTATAATGATCAATCTATTAAACTACATAATATAATGATCAATCTATTAAACTATTAAAACTACTTTACATTTTTATACAAAATAAAAATATTTCCTTGGTTCAATGTACCTGACAATCAGGTCGAAATATCACGAGCAAGTAGTTACATATTTGCATAAATAAACTCTATTTTAGGCATCAGATACTCATAAAGCACAACAATTTACATCTGAAAAGCAGTTACGAAAGCGAGACATAAAGAGGAATAATTCTTTCCCGATGTGATAAACGGCGACATTCATAAAGGTGAAGAAAAAAATTAATTCGTGAATTCCTTAAGTTATTGGCACAAAAAGGGAAAATTTAAGACGTGCCAAGTCAGACAATGCGAAGTGGAGTTAATCTTGCGGCGATCAATAAACTCTCTGATTACACATTCATGTAGTACCTCGTACCTCACAAAGATATCCCTTGTCGCGACCGATGTGGGCTGCGGTCCTCGTCGCTCGGTGGCCACGCGGCTTTATTTGGGTGCGTGACCAAATTATGCGAATATTAAGCACGTTAAAAATGTTTAAATGACTGTACACTCTCGAGGTTTAATCACGGAATTAAATAGCTATTTAATTTTACGACCGTCCATTGCACGTGATTATTTAAATACCTACTCCTTACTACTATAGTGAATATTTAGAACGTTGTTTTTCGGCCTCAAATACTGTAATATTTACGAGAGAAATAACCCAAAAGTAATTATAATATAAAATGCAAGATAAGATATAGTCTACATGTACTCTAAGATACTCTACGATACTACCTTATAATTTTTACTGTAAAGTAACTGATTATAATAAATATTTACAGTGCGTTAAAAGGTTACATTTTATTGTTCTATTTAAAATTTAAAATCATAAAAATGTAGAATATTTTCGATTTTGAACTAAATATTTAAACATTACAAATCTATAACGTAATATGTATGTAGAGAGTAAACAAATGTTAATTTTATCAAACGTACGATTTATCAGTATTTAACGTCCTTGACATCGCAACGTACCAACAACGTTTGTAAGTATGTGCTATTTGAAATAGTTACTATTTCGATGTTTTTGCACCGACGGTGAAATTCGACAGTATAATAGGACATGTGGGTCAGTAAGAGAGACGATCGTATAACAGACCTCGATGATAAAAAAATATGCCAGCTGACCGTTTCCTTCGCATTGCCGTTATAAATTGTGAACCAAAATGTCGGTGAGGTGACACGAGTGAAATTGGTCCATCTGTTGGTTTGGAGTGTGTAGCCGATGGTCGAGCGTCATCTGCGATTTACTTTCGTATCCTAACGTCACTTTTATTAGAAGGATTAATTAATAACACCTTGTTCGGAAGTATAATTAAAATGGGCGATCCTGACATTAGATGAAGTTTAGAGCTGCAGGTACGGCTTTAAGAATGTTAAAAAAAGGTCAATGCGAATGTTTTGTTACTACGTTTTAGTATTTTCAAAGATAAGATTATAAAGGTTCTATAAAATTTCGGAGTTTAGTAAAAGTAACTTATTATAACGTCATTGTAATTGATTTTATGTAATGCTCAAGAATTACATACTCCTTCTAGATTATATTTTTCAAGGCCAGTATTAGAGCCGTTCTTGTTGTAAACTAAATTGCCAATTCGTGTTATGGATTATATTTACAGATAGTCACTTATCACTGAGCGACAGTTAGCAATCTTCCGAGTTAAATCTCTAGATCCATGTTTGTACACGTGACTTTGCACACTTCATAAATTTATCGAAGGTAATTAATGTGGTCTCGTCTGCATTCTGTCTGGATCTTTGCTGAACATCGATTTATCTTTCTGACATACGCACGAGTAACATTTATCTTGCGTCTTTTTTCAACCACGTAATCCACAGTCAGTACCATGCGTTGGAATGCAATCTCAGAATTCTGCATTGACTGTCTCTATCGAGAGCTAACCAAAATATAATCCTCTCTTGTTACGGTAGTTGTCGCTTAGTGAAGTCTAGGTATAGAGTGTGCACAGGCTGTTTTTAATAAAAAAAATTATATAAGATGTTCACCACTGAAATGGAGCTATAAATTGCCTACGCAATTATTTAATCTTGTTTGTAGAAGCATAAAGCATAGTAAAACGGGGATTCCAATATCAAGCCTGGTCTGCTGCCCTCTCGGGCTGGTTTCTCGTTTCCTAACGTGTGCCCTAGATGCATCCTGGTACAAGTTTCAAATTGGTTTGCATGGCGATCATGGTGTATTTTTCACTGTGCTTGTTTACTATCTTCAGCTTATAATAGAATTCGTTTGGTTGTTGTCTTCTGCCCCAGACAAAATTT